>JAUZSX010232799.1:0-15583 GCA_034780655.1 Idiosepius hallami
AAACATATATATATATATATGCACTCTCAAGCATATATATATATATATATATATATATATATATATATATGCACACACACAAGGATATATATATGCATGCACAAGCATGTGCATATATATATATATTTATATTTTCCTTATCATTTGAATCTTATCATAAGAATTAATATTTTCTCACGTAACCAAATGACGTAATTATCTTACGTTCGTTTAAAAAGACACATTTTTTGTATCTTTAAAATTTTCTTTTTTAAAAATAATTCATTTGTTGTCATAATATCGAAAATACCCTGTCCCTAACAAGACCTATTGGACAAAATAATAATAACAAAAATAAAAATAAATGTGCCCTGAAGAAGGAAAAACATTTGAAATGCGTTGGCATTAATATACATTCTTGTTTTTTTTTTTTCTAATAATTTTTTATCATATACATTCTGTGTATCAAATTATTTATGAGTTTACATTCTTTTTAATATTTAAGGAACGAGTGAATAAAAATCCATGAAACTTTTAGAAAGTGTTCACATTACTATTCAGCTACTCCAGTTAGAAAATAAAAGTATATAAAACAGTATTAGTGAAACTATGACAGAAGATAGATATATCTATGAATTTCAGTGTGTCAAGTTATTAACGAGGTTGTAAAAAAGCACAATAGACCCATAAGTTGTTGATTGAAATAATTTTCAAACATTAAATGAAATAGGTAAAAGGCTTAGAACAAAATATCTACATAGCAAACATAGTGTAGAAACATAAACACTATATTTTGGTCTGGATCACCGCATCTTCAGGCGTATACCTGAGATCACAGTAAAACACCTGAAGATGGCCTGAGGTGAACTAGGACGAAAGGTATTGTAGAAAAACATCAAAAACTACAGAGATGAGGACAAAAGTCCGAATAATAAAGTTAATACCTAAATTATGAAGTCTCATCTCAAACGTAGTGTAGAAACATCAAAATTACCAAGATGAAAACAAAAGTCCGAATAATAAAGTCAATTCCTAAATTATGAAGCGTCATCTCAAACGTAGTGTAGAAACATCAAAATTACCAAGATGAAAACAAAAGTCTGAATAATAAAGTCAATTCCTAAATTATGAAGCCTCATCTCAAATATAGTGTAGAAACATCAAAAAACCTACTAAGATGAGGACAAAAGCCCAAATAATAAAGTTAATTCCTAAATTACGAAGCCTCATCTCAAATATAGTGTAGAAACATCAAAAACCTACTAAGATGAAGACAAAAGTCCAAATAATAAAGTTAATTCCTAAAATTACGAAGCCTCATCTCAAATATAGTGTAGAAACATCAAAAAACCTACTAAGATGAGGACAAAAGTCCGAAATATAAAGTTCCTAAAATTACAAAGCCTCATCTCAAAAATAAAAATAAATTATAATAACTTACAACTTAACTATTAAAATTTTGTTCCTTCAACCAATGTAAAAAAAAAAAAAAAATTTTCTATTAGATCATTTAAATATTGCTTTTTTAACAGTAGTTCACATCAAAACCCATAAAATAATGCCATTTACGATTTTAAATTAAGATTTTATTGGCTTTCATGGTTGGTGTTTGTTTTACAGCATATCAACCTTTTTAGGCGGCGACAATGGAGCATTAGTAAAAGCTCAGGCTCTGAAATCATATTACGCGAGATCAAATCCCATTCAAAACCATTACTTTCACTTAAGCAGTCTCGGGCAGATGGGAGAGCGGCTCATCTAGGTGAAGAGTAACACCGAATGCAAAAAGCCCAGGTGAGAGCATGTTTAAATGGCCTTGTTCCAAACTTAGGTTGGTGCTCACCAAGTAAATACAATATCAACTTTTTTTAGGTCATTCAATGCCCAGAAGAATCATTTTTTGATAAACATTCTTTTGGTCTACATGTAGTTTTTTAGGTAACACAATGTACAATATTTAAACCCTATTTTGAGGGAATGTGAGAATTCATTCCTATTCCCAAGGATTTTAGTCTAATTATAAAAAGCTATTCTCCAAGTACTTCACCTTGTACCTGTGTTCTATAAATTAATTCTTTTTTCTTGTGTCTTAAAAATGACACACCAAGAGGAGAGCATGAGAACATCAGCAACCCCAAAATTGAATGTACATATGCTTTGATGATCATTTATGGAAAATTTCAGAAGATTGAACGGCAAACCCCAAAAAGTTACCCAGACTCTTATATCAAGAAATAGCTCTATAGTAGGAGCTATTTCTTAATATCAGAGGCCGGGTAACTTTTTGGGGTGTTACCGCAATAGAATTTGTAATAAAATGAATTTACTTACATAAGTAGAAGTACTCAGGTGGACAAACCAACTTACTAATAAAATACATGGATAATAAATAAAACAAAAAATATTGGAAAAAAAAATGTTTAATATAAATTTCATAAGATATAAAATCTATTCTTTTTTCCAACTTTCTCTAACTTCCACATCTGTAGAATGTTCACTACTCCCACCCTAAAAAAAACGTCTAATTTACCCCATTTGGGGTAATTTAACCCTGTGCCCCAACCAGTGCTTTATATGAACTCAAGGTTTAAATACTTGTGCCTTACAGATGGCATATTTGTTCACTAGAGCATATAAATTTATATATATATATATATATATATAAATATATATATAGAATAAATGAGTACCTAAGGGGAAAAAAGTTAATAACCAGTTAGTAATAGAATCAATTTATCAATGCCAAAAATTCATTTCTTAAGAAACATCATGAAAGTGTGATTGATGGAGGAGACAAACGCTTAAGTTCATAGAAAAAAAGAAAGTAAATAAAATAGCGATATAAATTGTATTTAAGTATTTTTATATAATAATCTTAAGATTTGTAATCAATACAAAAAAAAAAGAGAAAGATATTTTTGGAAAAGTAGGAAACACTTTCAATATTGAAAAGAAAGAAAAAAAAAAGAAGAAAGAAAAAAAAAAGAAGAAAGAAAAAAGAAAGAGAAAAGAAAGAAAAAATAAAAAGAAAGAAAAAAAGGATGGTGCGGAAGAAAGACAAATTTAATTTTGTTTGTTTGTTAGGTGTTAATGGCATATCAACCTTTTTAGGTCCTTTTAATGTCTAGAACAATTACTTTTGATAAATATTATTTTATACATACAATTTTTTTTTCTTGTTTTAATAACATAAGTTGCATTATTTAATTAATAGCTGGAGGGAAGACGGAAATTCATACCTTTCCAAAGGGTTTTAGTCGACATGTCAACGAAAATGGAACAACTTAGATTCAAACTTGCGTACTAATATTCCAAAGTCTGACTGCCTATCCACTAGGCCAAATGGACTTCCTAGTCCAGGAGTTGATAAAGTAAGAGTATCTGCTGAGTAAGGGCTCTTATATAAGGAAGTTATCATCATTCTACTCTGTGATTGGTTGGGTTAAACTTACCCTACGTATTTAATTAAATCGTCCAATCTACGCGCTTATACCCACTGGCATCAGTAAACAAAAAAATTAATGCAACATTAAGCATTCAAATAATCACATGGATATGATTTTAAAAAAAGAATCTTTGAACAATCTATCCATCTATTAACCATTACACCCAGTGGTACATTGGGCAGCAAATTTGTTTTTTCGCTGTTTCCATAGCATACTTGTTTTATAAGAGAGAGTCGCTAGCCCTATGCTCAACATAAAAACTGGAGGCCTATTTGTAGGCTTTTGAAATCTGTGTTCTAGATGAGCTACTCTCCCGAGTTAACAAGCCCTATCTGCTCAAGGCGAGTAAAGGTAGATGCCATTGCTTTGACTGGGATTTGAACTCGCTAAATATGATTCTATAGTCTGAGCTTTTACCAATGCTCCACCCTACCACCTTAATGCTAAATCTTTATTTTTATTGTGAACTATCTGCTAAAACAACATTGTTTCTCAGCTCTATTACAACTGTAATTCATATTCAAAAGAAGTGTCATCACTCTCCTCAGCAGTTGAAAAACACTTCAGATGTCCAATCTTATTTTCATTTTATCTCTTGTCAATATATGCACCATGGGCATACGATGATTATTGGAGCGTATATCTTGAACTATTTCTTGTAGTGTTATCTTTGGAGTTAACCATTTTCCATAAACTTTAGTGAAAATGTAAAACAAACAGATTATATATATTTATAAATATGCACACACTGAGAAATTTTTTTTTTAATTATTAATTCTATATTTTAGACCGTGCTTGGTCCTTCCTCAGAAACAACAAATTTATGTAGTAACAAATTGATTTTTCGTTTATAAAAAAAACAAAAAATATTAAAACTTTTAAAGAACCGTCTATACATCTTATATCTATATGAAAGATAGATAGCCGGTGCTATTATTGGTTTATTTACAAAAAAAAAAAAGATTTTATTATCATAAATTTGTTGTTTTTGAGGAAGGACCAAGCACAGTCAGAAATATAGAACTAAAAAAAAATTCCCTCTCGCTATGTGTGTGTGTGTGTGTGTGTATATATATATATATATATATATATATATATATAATGAGTGAGTGAGTGAGAGAGAGAGACAGACAGACAGAGTCCATGGCAGCAACGGTGGAGCATTGGTAAATAGCTTGGGTTCTGGAATCGTATAATGTGAGTTCAAACCCCAGTCAAAACCATTAAATTTACTTTAGCTGCCTCGGGCAGATGGGGCTCGTTAACTCGGGAGAGCAACTCATCTAGGTGATGGGTAACACTGAATTTAAAAAGCCCTGGTATTTAGAGCACGTAAAAATGGCCTTGTGCCGAACTTGGTTAGGTGCTCTACTAAGTAAATATAAGAGACAGCAACAGAGAGAGAAAAAAACTCATTTCATATAAAAGATAACAGATTTGCCTAAGGTAATTTTCAGAACTTATCCTTCATAATCTTTTAACGCTGAAAGACATTTCTTTATGAGAATTATTTCATTATAAACATTGTTAGAACAACACAAAATGCACAGTAGTTAAAGCATTAGGTGTGACTGTTGATACCTTTCCCAGCAGTATCATCAATAAATTGAATACAAGAAACCCACTAGGATTCTGACTTGTGCATCATAGTTCAATAGTCCAAGCACTTACTGCCACACCATGGATATATTTTCTTGGTCAAGCATAAACCCAAGTTAAACACAAAGACATTTTTATTTACTCATTATATTCTTGGCCTTTTTGTAATCAGTGTCACCTTTCACCTAGATGTGTTACTAAGTTGATGAGTCTCATCGACTCATTTTTTTTTTAATAAGTCTTATCCTAACACCTATACAAGTTACTCTCACAACTTAACGAGCCTCATCTGCCAGATACAGCCAGCTGGAAGTAAATGAAATAGAATAAACAGGGATTTGAATTTGAGTAATAAGAGTCCAGAGTCCAATGTTCTACCACTGATTTCTCTACCTTGGCTGCCACACCATCTCTCATCTCTTGCTGATTAGAAAATTCTAATTTCAGCACAAAAGAGACGAGATACTTATTTGTCTTGCCAAGAGATATCTGAGCCAAAACAATTTTACTTCTTGTTCGATGATCGACAGATTAAGAGCTTAAGGCAGAAAAGCATATGCTATGTTCACAATATAAAATTTCATGACACTAAATTTACATTTTCACATTCTTTTCTTTTTGGCTGAATGTTTCTTCTCTTCGGATATTGCAATATAAAGACTTGTTCCATTGGGTATTCGCATCTTCTCTTTATTTATCGATTTACTTTGCCTCCTTACCGCCTACCTCTATCAGAGAAGGCTTTGTCTATCGCTTGGTCACTATTATTCTCTAAAAGAATCGCTTTGTCTTCAGACTTCCTTCAATTATATCTCTTTCTCAAACAAAGTCTCTCGATACATCTGTTAAAATTTCAAGACAGCAATGGTTAACAATGCAAGCACTAAACCCTGTCTTCTGGGTCACTAATCAGAGTTACGTTCAATTTGTGCTCACTTTCAGTGATTCACAACTGAATTAATGATTTGAAGAAGTGTATGAATGGGTTATTTTTTTCACTTTTTGCAATTGCATAAACAACCTCGTTGATTTGTTTTTGTTTTTTTTGTTTTACAGCATATCAACCTTTTTAGGACAATTTTTATTACCTTTTTTTTTCTTGCACAAATGTAGTTTTTTGACTAAGACAAGATGGACTATTTAATCCATAGATGGAGGGAATGTGAGTATTCTTAGTTTTCCTCAAGGGAAATTATCCAAACGTGAACATAAACAGAACAACTGGGATTCAAACTCGTGTATTATGATTCCGAAGTCTGACTGCCTACCCACTACTCCAAGTGGACCTCTCCACATCTTAGTTGATGTAAATTTCACTAATAGATAATAGGATTTGGAACTTGCAAATCACAATTCAAAAGCCATTGACTAGATCTACACTTATCTACTATACATGCTCTATCACTGATATCGATTACTCTAATGATAAATATAGGTAATCTTACACTACAGATAGGTAAATAAATAAAATATATATATATATATATATATACCCTTAACCTGGCAATGCCAACCAAAACAATTTTTAATCTAAATACTATAGACACAAAATTGTTCTTAATCACAACACCTGAAGTTAAACCTCAGTTGTTGAGTTATTATTATGGTACCCACTTAATCTGTTTGCATTAATCTATAAATATATTAGAAATGCTAACATGTGTTGCCAGTATTTCATATCAAAGTAATGCGTTTTTAAGCACAAAATAATTATATCACTCCTTGACTTATTAGATTTATTTTTAAAAAAAAAACTCAAAAATTCTAAAAAATTTTCTTATAATAAAAAAAATTACAAATCAACATTGAATAACAGAAGACAGTTCCAAATTATAACTTGCTTTTGGCATTGATATGCTAATTATTTATCCTTATGAGCATCTCATTTGCAACAACTTGATTCAATCTCCCAACACATTACTGCAAGTTTGGTTTTATTTGAAAGTAATAGGAGGGAAGATTAAATAAACAGAAATTCCAATTGATATAAATCATCCAAGTTTTATTTATTCTTATTTTCTTTTTTCTATTTAAAAGAAAATAATTTTCCAAGCCATTTCCTTGATTTCTATTTAATTCAAAATGCCAAATGTTTCATATTGTACAATTAGATTTAATATCAGTCCATTTGACCAGATTTATCCCTACCTTTTATGGTATAAGAATCTATAATCACTTAACTATAAAATTAATTGTAATGTGTGTTTCATGATTATTAAGATTATATTAGTCAGAGAAAAAATTGCGTTGCCCTCGCTCCTAAAGGGAATTTAACTTTCCAAAATACTTTCTTTACTTGTAATAATGGAACAATTATTCGGTTTACTAAGGATTTTACCAGAAAAAAACTTATCCTTTTTTTTTAACATTGGGCTAAGAACTTTGACCTTTTTAAAAGAAGCACTTTAGAGAGAAGGCTCTTTGGCATATCATAATTGCTTGCAGCAGTTATTCTTCTCTTTGGGTAGTTTCATTATTAAATAAAACTCATAAATTATTTATCACTGGAAATGGCCACAGGTCACAGAACTCATGGATGGGGAAGTAATTTTGGATTCTTTTTTTATATAAATTTATTCTCATATGAATTACATATAGATTTATATATATATATGTGTGTGTATGCATGCGTGCACACCCACACACACAAACAGCATGTGACAACAGTCTTTCCATGCTTTCACAAATTTAATTACAGGTTATGGAAATATTAATGCATTTATTTTAATCTGTCTGAAAGACTTGTTTTGTAATTTCAACTACAATGTGTAAATGCAATTTGTAATAAAGTTAGGAAATAATTTCTTTTAAGGCATGAAAATAATTTAACAAAATGTTTCCTTTAAAAAAATTAAGATACAAGATTTAATTTAAAATTTTTATCATCTTTCAAAATGCACTTTTAAGGTAAGAGGTTTAATTCAAAATGAATCCAAAAATTACTTTGTTATTAAATTTATGTAATATTGTGATGTCTTTGATAATATCTGTCTGTATTCTTTCGTGTTGTTTTTATTTTGCTGTGTTGTTGTTGTTTCACGCGTTATGGCCCTAGTGTTATTGATGAGCTGTAAGTCTTCATCCTAGAGTGGATCTTGTGTAGCAAATGTAGTTGTAGTTTCATTCATTTGATGTACATTTTGCTGCACTCAGAAAGATTAGATTTATTATTTAGCAATTAATAATAGGGATTAAAAAACCTTTTTAATGTGCAATGAAAGGATAATTCTTAATCCATAAAAAAGTTTAAAATGGCTTTCTTCAAATTCAAAATTTTAAAATTTTATAGAAATAAAGATGTTTACAAGATGTTGCAGTTATTGACGATGTGAGACTAAGGAAGCAATGCTTGTTATGGACATGCCTCAGAAGCACAGATGCATCATTGAATTCCTCCATGCAGAAAAACTTGAACATTGACCAGCACCTGTTGAACGTTTACGAAGCTGATGCAGTTGATGTCAGCACAGTTAGTAACTGGGTTCATTGATTTCAGTGTGGTGACAGAGATGTGAGTGAAAAAGCATACTCAGGACACAAAAACAGACTACCTTATCGCTGGAAAAAGTGCATTGAGAAAGGTGGTGACCATGTAAAATAAAAAAAAATTATGAAGCACAAAAGGTCGCTAGTTCTAATGGTACCGCTCCCATCTTTGTGGCTCTTTAACTTTTGAAACAAAATAACTTTTAAAAAATAGCTGGATTTACTTTTGGAATGTCCTTCTTTTTGTGGATGTTTTTCCTTTTGAAAAATCTTATAAAATCCTTCTCTCACACACACAACACAAATTACTGCTTTTAACTTTTTGTTTCTTTGTTTGTTTTGTGTTTAACAGCATATCAACCTTTTTCTGTCATTTTAATGCCGACAACAATTACTTATGATAGTTGTTATTTTTATACACACACTTCTTTTAATAACGCAAGTTGCACTATCTAATCGATAGCTGGAGGGAAGATAGGCATTCATACCTTTCCCAAGAGTATTAGTTGCCATGTCAACATAGACGGAACAACTTGGATTCGAACCCGCGTACTACGCTTCCGAAGTCCAATTGCCAGTCCACTGGGCCACGTCTACCGCTCCAACCGCTTTTAAAAATAAAGAAAGCTATTTGAAAAGCAAGTTGTTTATATGGATATTGTTTCAGCTGCTGTTGTCTTCTCTAGCTACCCTTCCCTCTATTCCCCACTATCTGAACCAAAATCGAGGCTATCACCACTCACTACCTTTTAAGCTCCACATCTTTCCTTTCTATAAAGTCATTGAGGCTATCTCTTGTGTTACCACCCTCCTCACCAATGCTGGAATATTCCTGATTTTTATTGATGTCTGCTTTAAAAGTTGAGGTTGGTTAACAAATTGATGATTTTTAGCCATTTATTCATCATGTCTGTTCAAAGAATTTTGTTGAATGAAACATAAAAAACAAAATAGAAATAAAATTTCTATAATAATAATAATAATAATAATAATATAATAAATAAAAAAATACTTATTTTTGTATTGTTTTATTTTTCTTTATAAATAGAATGTGTTACTCTGCTTGAGTGCCTGATATGTCACTTATCTAAAGGAATTTTTTTTTTTTAAACAATAAAAAATAAAATCTTGGTTAGTAGTTTTGTTTAGATTGTTACAAATTTTTTAAAAAATTGGTTCAAATAAAACCATTCTATAATGGAAATAGATTGTCAAGTTGCTTTGGAGACACTGGTTCCTGTCAGATCACTGAAGTTAAGCAACATCAAACCCAGTCAGTAGTTAGACGTATGACCATTTAAGAATACCAGGTACCGTTTCTGAAGGTGCAGTTAAGCCACTGGTTAGATGCAATCTTCGTCTTCTAAAGAAGCGGTTAAGCCACTGGTTACAAAAATCGATTGATAGATATATGTCCCAAGTGTGATAACGATTTTCTAGTTAGTTCTAATAATGAATTAATTTGGGGTTTTTTTTTGGGGATTAGAAAAGATCTGTGTAGCCAAGTAGCCTTGCGGCCCACCACAATTGCGGGGTCTGAGGGGGCACTAAGCACGGCCCTGCTGGTAGATTTTATTGCAAACTAAAGCTAAACTTAGCTTTAGAGCTAAAATAAATCTATCGTGGATTAGGCATTTCAACTCTTTTTTTTTCTTATGATTGTTATTCTTTTACACACACACACACACACACACACAAACAAATTATACAAACTATGAGAAAATCACATTAATATGTTGAATATTTGTTCTGATATTTACAAAGAAATAACTGAAAATAAGGTAAAATGTTATTAAAAGGAAAACAAAAATCAAACAAAAACATTCCAAATATCCTCATTAACCAATACAACAGATTTTGATAGACAGGAGCATGGAGAGAGAGAGAGAGACATAGATGACAGACAGCTAGAAAATGTAAAAAAAATTATTGATTGATTTTAACGTCAATTTTTATATTTTCTTATGAAAAAAAGGAGAAAAAGAAATATATTTCTTAAAAATAAAGTAAAAAACTAAGAAAAAATAAATGCAATTTTTTTTGTAAAATGATCATCAAATTTACGATGACATCTCAATCAATAATCTATCCATGTGTTTTCTTAAAATTTTATAAAAAAAAAAAGAAAGAAAGAAATCAATAATAGATGTAGCTTTCTATTCAAGTACAAAGTAATTTTTAAAGACATGATTACATTTTTCTTAGAAAATAAAATGATGATAATAATAATAATAATAATAATAATAATAATAATAATTATTGTTATTCAAATGTCTGTTCTATAAAAAAAAAATAAGTCAATAGAATTCAGCTTTGATTATTTTTATAATAAAATTCACAGGTTTTGATTGATTTGGGGTTCATGGCCTTCCAACAACTTTGGGGTTATTTAATGCCAGTATGATATTTTTTCTATGTTTGTTGGTTTGTTTGATTCTGTCCTTTGTTTCTGTTATGAAGTTGGTTTAGTTGTTATTCATTTGTTGGTTATCTTTATTTTGTTTGATAAATCTAGAGAAGTTTGAACAGTTTTCTTTCTTTCAATTATTGTATCTAAAACCCACAAGACCATAAACAGATGCGATTCAGTGACTAATTAGTAATTAGTACAGTCAAGTTGCGTTAAAGACACTGGTTCCCGCCAGATCACCGAAGTTAACCAACATCGAATTTGGTCAGTGGTTAGATGGGTTACCATTTAAGAATACCAAGTACTGTACTAAGGCAAGTAACAAACCTGCACCTAGTGCCCCTGTTACTCTTGAGGAAACCAATTGTTACACCACACACATCACTGTGCAATATGATATAAATGAGTAACTAATTTACTGTAACCCAGAATAAATAAATTTACTACCAACTAGAAATAAATAAAAAAAGTATTCTATTAATTCTGTAATGAGATTTAATAAGTTATATCATTCATGGGTTTTAGAATGTAACGTGAGTCGTTATGTACAAATCGTTCAAAAAGTTACTGTGCACTAATAACAAAACTTTGTAAGCTGGACTAAACTATGCAAGACTTGATTCCTGTGTGGATACCATATTAAAATGACGAGCAATCTTAAGATTTCATAGAAATTTGTATTTGAAACGAATGCTGTGGTTTTGTTTATCAAACTGTATTATAAATAGTGTATGGTTATTTTCTGAACACTGTAACATTTCTGCATTAGCTAATTTCTTAAATGAGGCTTGATCATCATCAGTCGACCGTAGTCACCATTATGGATTTCGCTTCATAATAGTTTTAAATGGCTACTAATGACACTGTCACCAGTCCTATATCATAGTATTTTTACCATGACACCATCATTAAGTGGATTTGCCAACCATACCATTAAAGAGAGACTATCCCACGCCAGATTTCACCCGTTTTTCTTTTTTAAATATCTCGCGGCACTATTTATTTAACCTATAGCTGGAGGGAATGTGGGGATTCATACCTTTTTCACTTATGAATGCTAATGAAACAACCAGGATTTGAACTCGCATACTAAAATTCTGAAATTGGACTTGCCTACCCACTATGCCAAATGGAACTTCCATTGATAATTTGCAATGCAGGACTAAGATTGTTGCAGTCTTCATGATTATTAATCATATTTACATTGTATTCATAAGACAATTGGTAATTTATACTTTTTAGGCTCCAAACTATTTTGCTCTTTTTGATTGTCTTATGGCATTTCTTAGTGAGTCTATTATTCTTAAGATATCACTTGAAAAGTTGCATTACTTACAGGCCTAGGATATTTATCCCCGCCTTGATTGTTCTATTCAGAATGTTTCTGTCTTTGGTTATATTTTCAAAATGATGTTTGGTATGTTATGCTATTATTAGCTCTCATATAAAGAGTCTTATATCTTGGTAAACATTTTCTTTTCTTTTTTTTTTTTTTTTTTTTACTTGGGTATATTACTAAAATGATGATGATTTAGTAGGTTGTTTTGCTTTTTTTTCACTTGTGTATATAACTAAATTGAAGATGATTTGGTTGTTTTTTTTTTGTTATTTTGCTTTACAGATAAATTCATTTGATTGATACAGCACTGCTGGTATTATCTTTATACTTGTAGACAAACTGTTTGAACTGATTTGTCCTTAAGCCATCTACAAATATTTTTCATGCAAGTCTTGTTGAAGAGAATCCTTGATCCTCCTTTTCAAGATCTTCCTTTCTGTTTTCTCATGTTCTCAAACAAGATTTTTTGTTTCCGGGTCCAAAGGGCAATTCCAAAAACTTTCCGAATGTTTTTGGTCTTTCTTGACCATATTCAGGGTTGTGGTTGCTCATTCTTGGTCTTTTTTGTTGTGGATGATTATACATAAAATTTTTATTTGTTTTCTATTGTTTTTTTTTTGTTTTTGTTTTTTTGTGTGTGTGTGTGTGTGTGTGTGTGTGTGTGTGTGAGAGACTGACTGAGAGAGACAGAGAGAGAACATATTGAGGATTTGGTGGCTATTGAAGATGTTTATTTTGTTAAGTGTGGGATTCTTGTTTCTGATAAGTAAGGCTTCTAACATTATAAGTTTTAGTTGTTACATGTTTTTAATATAGTCGTGTTGTTGGTGAGTATTTGCTCATAGTCATTAGATGTGCTTTTTATTTTACTATGTTTTTTGTTGATCTATTTTTTGTCAAACCAGGGGACATTCATGTTTAAGATCCTTAAGGAATCCTCAAAGTGAAATCTTTATTTAAACCATGGCTATAAACCGTTTCCATCTGATTAACCAGAGTTAGGTACAAGTGTGAATCTAGGTCGAGTATTCTTTGCTATTCCACCTATAATCAGAATGGAAACAGCAATCTTTAGATAGTATTTTCTTAAAACCATATAAAATATTTACTGATATTTTCTGAGAACTCTAAAGAACAAATACCCAAACATCATTAAAAAAAAAAAAAAAATTTACATCATTAAAAAAAAAAAAAGTGAGACCCCATCAAATATAACAAAGAAATATGGCTTTGTTTTTCTAGTCTACTTCCAAACTGGTAACCGACATTAATAGGATTATTTAGCTTAGCAATTTCACCAATGTCCATCAAAATACCAACTAAGAGCAAAAGGACAAAACAAAAAACAATCAAAACAAACCAATTGAAAGTTTCTATAAAAAGAAATGTAAGTCAATATGGTTTAATGGAATGAAAATAAAAGAAATCACCTGAATAACTTCTCATTAAAAAAAAACACTATTTAAACCAACTGAGAAAAGTTATTTGCTGAAAGATAATAAAAACAGTAATGGACAAGGGAAGGGCACAAAGCTTTGCAAGATTTTGGTTTAAACCGATAATGCAGGATGTCCCCAATTTTTAAAAAAAGAGCCTAACTACACGCATTTAAAAATGAAAATTTTCAATATCTATCTTTTTTAATATTAGCAAATAATGTTATAAAGTTTGTGAAGAGTATTGTTTAGCGGAAAAAGCGATAAAGGCAGATTGGGCATGTCCGTTGGAAAGGTCCTCAATCCATCATTAAAATAGTGTTATATTGGACACCAAATGGCCAAAGGAGGAGAGGAAGACCAAAAAAAACAGGAGAAGAACAGTGGAAGGAGATAGAGAGGATATGCGGCTTTCATGGCCCAAGCTGGCTAGGATATCTCAGGCATTAGCGGAGGGACTTTGTGGCTGCCCAACGCACCACTGGGTGTAATGGCTGATGAATTGTTAAACCAGAAAACAGATCTAAAATAGGTATTGAAAGAATTAACTAGTTATCAACCACAGAAGAAAATTATTTCTTCTTATTTTTTCTAGTTGACTTTAAAGGCTAATTTAGATTCAAAGATTAACAATTCATAGAATGGTTTTGATAAAGGATAATTATTAAAACTTAGTATTATTTAGACCAGTGGTTTTCAAAGTGGGAGGTACTGCCCCCTAGGGGACGATATGAACTTTCAGGGCGGTGCTGGCAAGTAAGTAGTCAAATGAAGGGGCGTTAAAATTGTGAAAGGGGACTTAGGGCAAAGTAAAATGTGATATTGGTGTTGGTAGAAAGGCTGGAAAAACAAGACGGTTTAATTAAGCATTTTCCAGTCACTACAAATAGACGTTTTTGCCTATATACTTCCAGCATTTATATTTACCTAGATGTACCATCGTTATGGTATTCATTGGATGAGGGTTTCAACCAATGGTGAAAGGAGTGTAAAAAAGTTTCAAAACCACCTATTTAGTCTATTGTCCTCATCCTTATAGTTATTTATCTCACTACATTTCATTTGAATTACCTTTCAATAACAATAATTATTATTTTATTTAGTTCTCTTACTCAGTGAGTGTAGAGTTGACTTCTTGAGTCGATTTCATAACTGTCTTTTTTGTATTCGCTTCAAGGTAGTTAGCCCTGCGCAGAATAACAATAAGGATGAGAACAATAGTCTGCATTAATAAGAATGAAGACAATAGTCCAAATAATAATTTTTATAAATAAACCTAATATAACTCATCTCAAGGGTTCTGAAAAATGATATGATTAGAACAGTATTAAATATTTTATTATTGATTAAGAATACATAAGACTACAATAAAAAAAACAAAGTAATTTGCTTCAAATACAAAAAGAATGGAAAGGGTGAGGAGAAAATTTTAAAGAATAAAAAAACAATCATAAGTAGAACGAAAGACATGACTTTAGAATAAAAAAAACAATTTTATTTGTGTTTCTGTATTTCAAGTAGTTTACTTCAGTTTGTTTCATTCTCTTGAATGAACAAAAAAAAAGAAACTCATTAAAACAAAGATGTTCATTAAATCATAGAATTCTACATTTCATATTTTCATATTATAAAGAACAAAGTCAAACAAACAAAAGTTATTTATTATTAGTATTAACCATTATTAGGGCTATGACAATATGTTTTTATTAAAGAATATGCTTGTTACATCTAGTTATTAAGGCTATGACAATATGTTTTTATTAAAGAATATGCTTGTTACATCTCTAGTTATTAAGGCTATGACAATATGATTTTATTAAAGAATATGCTTGTTACATCTCTAGTTATTAAGGCTGTGACAATATGATTTTATTAAAGAATATGCTTG
>JAUZSX010232910.1:0-15582 GCA_034780655.1 Idiosepius hallami
ATATAATCCTTGATAATGGAGGTGAGTATATACATGCTTGTGACCAACCACACAAAGTGTAGTTCAATATCCTTGCATGCTGCAATATTTCGGGTAATTCAAAGATCTGATCTGTTAACAGATTTTAATTATCGAAGCCAAAGGTTAATATGTGAGCAAAAAGGATTCCAAGGACATTGGTGACATTAAGGGTGGCCTTACAATATTCATCAATTTCGAATTTAAGCAACATAGAAATAAAAAAACGAAAGAACTTCAGACTATCTAAGAAGGAAAAAAAAACAATTATGATAAATATAATGCTTCTTAATAATAAACAATCAAAACCATTACTTTTACTTCAGCAGCCTTGAGTGGATGGGGCTCGTTATCTCGGAAGAGCAGCGCGTCTGGGTGAAGGATAACACCGAATGTAAAAAGCTCTGGTAAGAGCACGTAAAATGGCCTTGTGCCAAACTTGGGTTGGTGCTTACCAAGTAAATTTAATAATCCTTCTTAATAATGTAGGTTGGTATATGCATTGATGGGCTGCGATAGTGGGCCATTGGTCACAGATGGAATTGTATTACACGAGTTGAAATCAAATCCTAGTCAAAACTATTTCCCATACTTTCAATTGTCTCAGGTAGATGGGCCCGTTAACATGAGAGATTTACTCATCTAGCTGAAGGACAACGCTGATTACAAAAGTCCAAATATATAATGACACGTAATAGTAGCCTTACGCCAAACATAGTTTTTTCTTCGAGCAAGTAAATATTATATTTACTTGGTGAGCACCAACCCAAGTTTGGCATAAGATCATTTTTACGTGCTCTTACCAGGGCATTTTACATTCAGTGTTACCCTTGACCTAGATTAGCTGCTCTCCCGAGTTAACGAGCCCCATCTGCCCGAGGCAGCTAAAGGTGAATGTAATGGTTTTGACTGGGATTTGAACTCGCGTTATATGATATCAAAGCCTGAGCTTCTACCAATGCTCCACCGTCGCTGCCCATTGACCAAGTAAATATAATATACATTTTCCCGACCAACCGCACACGCGCAGAAGTACATATGCAAATCATCCTGTGCTTTGGAAACAAAAAATATTAGAAATTCATCGCGTTAAGCAAGTAAAACTTAATGCGTTTTTTTTTATTTTTTTTGTGGGGCCAAAAATCAGCCTCACCGTTAATGTGATCAACAATTATGCACATCCTACGGCTAAAATAGCGGCCTTTTTTTTGTTTTCTGTTGAAAAAAAGCGAAAATTAAATTATTTGACTTAAGACTGAGTTGCTAAAAATTATTGGGGTGAGTCCACGTGACTTAGTATATAGGCAGTCAGATTTTGGAATCGTAAGACGCGACTTCGAATCCTAGACGTTCCTTCTATGTTTTACATATCGACTAATAACCCTGGGAAGGTTTTGAATCCCCATCTTACACCTTGCTATGGATTAAATAGTGCCACTTAGTTATTAAAAATATCTATGCATAAAGTAATATTTTTAAAAAATCAGACCAAATCAAATGTAATTGTTCTAATTAATTTTTTTTAAAAAGGTTTATATGCCGTTGAACACAAAAACTGTTTGTTTTTACGTTCAACAGCATAAAGAAAAAAATGGTAATGGAACCTTAAAAATAGATGGTTTTCTTTTCATTGGAATTCTTTCAAAATTCACCAGGTAAGGTCAAATGTTGATTTATTTGAAAAAAAAAAATTTATTAACCTTTTCAACCCTAAGAGGTCGATATATCGGCCTAAACAACATAAGGCAAAAGAAGACACACCAATATATTGTCTTTGTCTGATATACAAACTCTGCGTGACTACTTGGTAATTTGGATAAGTTGGGGTTCAAGAATAAAGATGTATACGTGGATTGTTTTAATGATTATACTAAGTCTCCGAAATGTTGGTGTGCAGTAGAAAATATTGTCTTAATGCCAATGGAGGGCATTTCCAGCATTTTCTTTTAGATAAGATATGGTGTTGTAAATAAATAAAACTGTTTTATTGGCACGGTCAGGTCATGTTAGAGACACTGGTTCCTGATAGTGTTTACAGTAAGTATTATTTATTATTATTATCAAATTCTTAAAAAAATTACTTTGGTTTTTAAAAAATAAGAAATTTAAACATCGATTTTTTGTGTAGCTAGTGAATTAAAATACGGTTTAAAGATTACAAAAAATAATGTTTTAATTTTCTTTTTAAAATAGAAATTCATAATTAAGTTTTTATAAAAAAAAATTATTTCTATTTTAACCCTTTCGACCCTAATGGGTGACATACGGAAAAAAAGACACTCAAACATTTCCTTCTTATTATAGTCGTCTAGTTAAATGCATCTGAGTGACTTGATGGTCATTTTGCTTAGTAAGGATTCTAAAGATTTAAAAAAAATTTGAACATTATTTTTGGAAATTTATAATTCATTAAACACACAAAAAATATGACACTTATGGTAAGCCCTATTATTCACGGAACGATAACTGTAATTTACTAATTTAAAGTGTGATTTTTTTCTATATTTCTTCCATTTAGAAAATTTCTAAATTTGGACACTTACCGAATAAATTGGATATTATTACATAAAACTGCTGCTTTGTAAGTAATTATTTATTACAGTTTTTCTTATTAGTGATTGAAGTAATTTTTTTTTTGAAAAAATATGTTGTTATTCGACTATTATTTTAAAATTATTGGATGCTTTTTACTAGTGTTTGCGAAAAAAAGCCGGTAAATTTGAAATTGAGAATCTTTAGGTTTGTAATTTCAATTCTAAAGTATTTATTGTTTATTTATTTTTTGTTTTTTGGGTTGTTTTTTTTATTTTAATCTATTTTCTGTATATTGAATCGGTTATAAAGAGAAATTTTAAATTTTAACACTTTTCTAAAAATCAAGAGGTATAATTAATCAGTTTTATTTTGGACACACCTATAGATAGATAGACGGAAAATCAGTTAGATATGTAGATAGATAGATAGATATGTAGATATGTAGATATGTAGATAGATAGATAGATATGTAGATATGTAGATAGATAGATAGATATGTAGATAGATAGATAGATAGATAGATATGTAGATATATATAGATAGATAGATAGATAGATAGATAGATAGATATGTAGATAGATATGTAGATAGATAGATCAATAGATATTTAGATAGATAGATAGATAAATAGATAGATACATGGAGAATCAGATAGATAGATATATAGATGGAGAATCAGATAGATAGATAGATAGATAGATAGGTAGATAGATAGATAGATAGATAGATAGGTAGATAGATGGAGAACCAGATAGATAGATAGGTAGATAGATGGAGAACCAGATAGATAGATAGGTAGATAGATGGAGAACCAGATAGATAGGTAGATAGATGGAGAACCAGATAGATAGGTAGATAGATGGAGAATCAGATAGATAGGTAAATAGATGGAGAATCAGATAGATAGATAGATAGATAGATATATGGAAATTCAGATACACATACAGATGGATAGATGGAAAGTGAGACAGAGAGACATAAGTATAGATTGGTAGATTGACAGACAGACAAAAAGATAGCTAGCTAGATAGATAGAAAAATAGATAGATAGATAAGTGAAAAAACAGATAGACAGACAAATAGGTAGATAGATAGAGAGATAGATTGTTAGATTGATAGATAGATAGATAAATAGATAATATTGTCGAAGTATTTTATGTTATAATGAAATAGAAAAATACTTGTAGGGTTAGGGATGTTTTTCCCGCGAGTTTTCCCTGATTTGGTCTTAAGTTTACCAACACGTTTCTGTCTTATGTTTGCTTATTCATTTATGCGTATGGTTGTGCATTGAATCTTCAATCAATCAAACCTGCTTCCTCTTAATCATTATTTGTTCTGTTCAAAACATGTCATCAAGTTTTATTCATAAATCTCTCATTGACTTCACCGCCTTTTCCAATTTCTTTAAATGCCTATCAGGATTTCGCATCTCTCATAGGCCAAACAAAATCTGAATATTACGATCAATATTCAGCTGCAAAATTATAGATCTTCGAATTAACATTAATCAAAATTTTTTGTTTTAGTTTTTATTATTCATTCTGTCCGCGTCGAAAATGAATTAAATTCGAAATTTAAAAAAGAAGGTTTAATGGCGATAAAAATGGAATGGATATTAAATATCAATAATTGATGACATGAATGATTTATGAAGTTTAGTAAATTTCTATACGTGACAAATAACATGAAGATGATTTCCATCATTTAAAGTCATTATGACACAATTGACCTGCCATAGATTTATCAAACCTGTTTTTTATCAATTGTAAAGTATTGTTTTTTTTTTATAAATATATTTCTAAAACTCTTTTGATTAAAAAACTTTCCTTTATAAAATTTTATGCTACATGTTTGGTATGTGATCTTTAGTTCTGTGACAATATGCTTTTAAGAAAGAATTTTCTACTCCGTACTTAACTATTTTGTGATTTTACCATTTCTTTTAATTCTATAGTTATTAGTGGGGCTGTGACAATATGGTTTTAATAAAGAAAATTGTATTCGTTACTAAGCTGTTTTGCGATTTTATCATTTCTTTTAATTCTGTAGTTGTAAGTAGGACTATGAGAATATGGTTTTAATAAACAAAATTGTATTCGTTACTAAGCTATTTTGCAATTTTATCATTTTTTTCATTTCTGTAGTTATTAGTAGGACTGTGAGAATATGCTTTTATTAAAATGTTATTGTCGTTAATTAACTATTTTGTGATTTTATCATTTCTTTCAATTCTAAAGTTATTAGTAGGGCTGTGACAATATGCTTTTATTAAAGATTATTTTTGTCATTTTTTTTTAGCTAAAATCCAATTCGAAAGACACGGGCAACGCCGGGTTAAAGTTGCTAGTTCTTTAATAAAAGCATGTCACAGCTTTAACCGCTCGGATGATTATTGTACAGTCTGTGATCGACATTAGATTGTACTTTAGAGGAACGTTGGTGTAGTATGTGATCTAATGGATTTTTGTGGCAGAACTTGTAGTTTGAATTAAATAGTACTCTACTTTAAAATTAAAAGACTGTCAGTGTTGTATGTTTGTATGTTTTTTACAGCACATCAAACTTTTTAGGTCAATTAATGCCCAGAACAATCATTGTATAAAAACGTGTTTTTTTTAATACCGTAATATTCACTATTTAACCCATAGATGGAGAGAATGTGGGGATTAATACATTTCCCAAGTATAGATTAGAACACGCGTACTATGATTCTGAATTGTGACTGTCAACCCCTAATGGCCTTCACTGAGTGTAGTGTGCAATTTACATTTATGCTGTATATGGAATAAAATTGCGATGTTGTTATTTGTAATAAATGGATAAATAGGACAGAAGGGAAGGTCATTTGGCCTAGTGGGTAGGCAGTCAGCTTGTGAATCGTAGTACGTGAGATCGAATACTAGTCGTTCCATTTGTTAGTAATACCCTTCGTAAAGGTATGAATCCCTACTTTGCTTTAAGCTATAAGTTAAATAGCGAACATTGGGTTATCAACAAAAAAAACTACTTGTGTATAAAATGATTGTTCTTGGCATTAAACTTGACCTTAAAGATTTTAAATGCTATAAAAAACAAAGTTAGAAGCGAAAAATATGGTGATTTTTGTACAGATAAAAAGAGAAGCCATTTTCTTTTTGTTTTTTTTTTTTCTCGTTAGTCTCGATTAGAAACGAATCTTTTATATCTAAATATCAAACTAATATTATTTCGTTCCCTGGAACTGAAAGTTTGTGTAGACTTCATCTTTGTCGAGTAGTGATTATTTTCGAAGCGCATCTCAAACAACAGACAATTTATAATAACTTCGTGACAGAATCAAAATTGATTTCATTTCCTATACCCCCCTCTTACTCTCTTCTTAACATTTCTCGTTTAATCAAAATTTTCCAGTTATATTTATTTTTAATACAAATTTTCCCTATAAATTCTCTTTCGGTTCAAACATTTATAAATGGAAAGACAAGAAGAAAAAAAATCTTGCTTAGTGAAATAAGATAAGAAGAAATGATTGTGATTTAAATTCTCTTTACAATCTAAATAAATATTAGGAACACAAAAAAAAACAAAAAAAAACAGTATGACTCCATTCATTCAGAGCCGTGCTTAGCCACCTAGCGGCTCCGACGCAGAATACACCTTGCAGCCCCTTTACCCCAAAAAGGTAACTTGCATCCTCTCATGTTACTTTATGATGAATGGTATGAAAATCAGCCTGTTTAGAATATATAGCTATATTTAAACATTAGTAGAGAAAAACTCATGTCTCTTTAGGAGGAATGGTTTGAAAATCGGCCTGTTGAGTATATATATCTATATACCAACATTAGTTAAGAAAAAACCCATGTCCCTATGGAATGAATGGTATGAAAATCGACCTAATAGTAAATATAGCTATATACCAACATTAGTTAACCTTTTGAAGCCTAACTTATCAAAAGTACCAAGTAGTCACTCAGAGTCGTTATAGTAGAGCAACACATCAGAGTTTTGCATTGGTGTGCCTTTTCTTTGCTTATGTTCTCAGGGCAGATATATCGGCCCTTTAGGATGAATCGTATGATGAAAATTGACCTGTTGAGTATATATAGCTATATCCCAACTTTAGTTAAGAAAAACCCATGTTCCTTTGGGAATAATGGTATTAAAATCCTCCTTTTAAGTATATGTAGTTATATTCCAACAACAAGTCTAACCCCTTTTCGATTAGCGCTAGACAAGGGAAATCTATTGCTGAGGTAGAACGCCACACCTACTCTCAGCTGTAACTTTACCGCGTTTGATCAGAATACCTGGTAACGCTCGTCATACGCTAAGTTGGCGAAGTCGGGAATCGAACCCGGGACCTTGCAATCGCCAGGCGAGTGCCCTTCCGACTGAGCTATACCGTAAGGTAAGGGGGTAACTATTTGGTAATTTTGCTAAGTCATGTTCGAAAGGATTAACTTAAGTGAACATGACTTGAATATACCATGCCCATAGTAGAGATAACAGTAAAGAATTAAAATTTCTTAAAAGTTTCTCTTAACTCCGAAATTCGTCAAGTATTTTTTTCAAGAAACAGCCACGTCAACAAGTTTTAGTTGTAAATAGATTAAAGGTAAGACTTTAACAGCCGTCTTTTGTTTGAGTTTGCGTGACGTTTGTCAGTGACATTGAGGCAAAATAGAGACACAAGCTTGTCACTTTGTGGTCAGTGCAACAGCCAACGCCAAATAGAAAGCTGAAAAACTTCTTATATTAATTGAAATCAAAGGAATTCTCAGGAAGGGTGTGTTGCTAGACTCCTTTACGTGTATTCAATTTCTTTTCTCTTTCTGATAATAATTTTCATAAAACCTACAGACGTTTCACTTTGTGTATAGTCGGAATGATTTATGGAGGTGAACACTTCTTAGGACAGACAGCGCTGACAAAGAAAGAATGTATTTTCCCCTTTGGCGTAGATTTGATACAAACCTAAGACCACAAGGAGTGTCTTTCATTATCTTCTTCGAGTCTCATTTCATTTATCTCTGCTGCACTGCATCTTTTTCTTAACCATCTTTCTTCGGCGGCCAAATCTTTCAAAATCGACCCCTGTGGATTTTGTGGTTAAATATGAAATGTCCAAAAAAAAGTAATCGACTTTAGACTCTATAAAACGGTCGGATGACGCAAAGGGTCAGTTATTCAAAATCTATTTCCTCAAGACGACTTTCATTTATGTTTGGTAATTAAATTATTTATCCAATTTTCAAATATCTATGGGAAGAAAGTTTATTTGGCCGAGTGGGTAGTCAATCGAACTTCGGAATCTTAGTACGCGAGTTCGAAACCTCGTTGCTCCATCAGTGTTTATATTAGATCAAATACCCTAGAAAAATGTGTATGAGTACCCTCATTCCCTCCAGATATGAGTTAAATAACGAACATTGTGTACTTTAAAAAACTATGTGTAAATACAGAGATTGTTCTAGGGATTAAATGAACTTTTTATCAATGCAGCAACTTCGCTGCCCTCATACTAGGTGTATATACATACATAGTTTTTGGTATTAAATGACCTAAAAAGGTTAATATGGCGTAAAATACAAACTAAAAGAAACAAACAAATTACTACGTGTATGTAAATAATTTTTTTTTTGCATTAAATGACCTAAAAAGGTTAATATACTGTAAAATACAAACAAACAAACAAACAAACAAACAAAACGTGTATATAAAGAAATTTTTCTTGGCATTAAATGACCATTTAATTTTTTCTTGGCATTAAATGACCCAAAAAGGTTAATATACCGTAAAATACAAACAAACTAACGTAATAATACGTGCATATAAAGAAATTGTTCTTGGCATTAACTGACGTAAAAAGGTTGATATGCCGTAAAATACAAACAAACAAAATAATACGTGCATATAAAGAAATTTTTCTTGGCATTAAATGACTTAAAAAGGTTAATATACCGTAAAATACAAAGAAAGAAAGAAAACGAATCGGTTTTACTTTCTCTTTTTCTCTTTACATTTCTCGTCCATTCTCTCTCCAACTTTTACTAAGTCGTCCCTGTTATCATCTTTATCTCGTCATGTCTTCATTTTCCTTTCGTTCTATCTCTCTTCTGGCTTTGATGTTTTCAAGCCTACCAACCATCTTTTGATCTCGCTTTTATTAGTGCAATTCATAGATTTGCATGGAAGAATTCACACAGTCTTTTACATTATTTCAACATTGCCTCAGATGGTCCAGGCTAATTTTTTTTGCTCTTCTTTTCAACACAATTTACCATAGATGTGTATCCTGAATTGATAAATATTTGTAAATAGTAAACGAACTCTTCACTCTTTAGATCATAATAAATATAGTCTATTTACAAAAAACAGGAAAAGCTTTAAGTTTACTAACTTTTTTACCAATAGTTGATTATAACACATGCAAATACATAAGAATATTAGACGTATGTTGTCGGGAGGTGATTATTCAGTTTGCCAACGTTTCATCACCCGACTATACTTCACTAGATTTTTCATCATGTTGACAATTCTTCACCCCGATATTGATAACTTTCATCACCTCAAAGAAAAAAAAATACATTTATTCATTTAATAATGTTTAATAAATTTAAACACTACAGTGTTTGAATAATATAATTAAGTCTTATTTTTACTTGTTTCCAATTGCTTGGCACCTTAAATGCTCACTCGTTTCCTAACCAAATTTTAAACAATTTATACCGTTCATAGGTCACGTAATGATCTATATTTTAAAATAAAATATTTTAATTTTTATTGATTAAATATTTATTACTGATTAATTACAATACTACTCGTATACAGTGGTTGTCATTTTAATTTGATTTTGGATTTAACGGCATATCAACCTCTTTGGGGTCATTTAATGCCAGAATGGAATTATTATGGTGTTTACTTGATTATCTTAAGTTTCTGTTATAAAAGTTGGTTCAGCTGTTGTTCATTTGTTGGTTATTATTATTTCGTTTGTTTTGTCAGAAATAGTTTGAATAGTTTTTTGTTTTTTTTTGTTTTTACAACAGTTGTTGTCAAAGAAATCCAAAGATTTTTCCTATCTATTTTTCTTTTTCTTTTTGAAATTAAGGTTCATAATTTGGGTTTTAACTTTATTTTCCGGACTTTTTGTCCTCACCTTTTGAGTAAAACATCATAAACTACCAAGATGAGGACAAAAAGCAAGAAAAATAAAGTTACTACTTACATTCGTAAAATTTTAAGCCATCTTAATACACAGATTAATATATATATATATATATATATATATATATAATATTTTTTCACTCCCTTGATACGCCATCCCACTGGTACATGACTCTCTCCCTGCTACCCGTTTGCTACGCCACTGAAACTGGTTACAAGTTTCTGTGAACATCAAGTAAGAAAAATATTTTATATTTTTATCCTTTTTTATTTGCATTTTTGTTTGCATTTTTCCATTTTTTTCCCCGTCGTATCTTTCAACGAAGGTATTTTTCATATACGAAAAGCTAATTTATTCGCAAGTGATTTTTCTCCCAATTTTTATTTTTTATTCTTTCGTTTGTTGGTTTGTTTTTCTGATGCGCTTTTTCGTCAATTCGAGAAATGAGATACAGAGATAATAAATCACTGTGCATTCAAGGCACCGATAAGCAAGACTGGCAATGTAATAAGGCAACAAGTAAACAGATAAATACATGAATAGCCAAAATAACAAAAAAAAACAAAACTTGTCGAATCGTTAAAGGTATCGGCAGAAATTTACGGATGGTAATCAAACGATATTTGGGTCTTGCTGTTTAGGGCGTGTCTCACCTCGTTTACGTTGATTGGCTCGCTACTACTTTCTATCTCAACCAAGATGGCGGTGATACTGGGAAAAATAATGAAAACCTATTTTGGTAACAAAAAAATCGACATCCGAAGATTGCATATAAATCATGCTTACGTAATTGTGATTCTACTAAAGAGAAACGGAAGAATCGATAATCCATGTCCCTTTAGGATGAACGCTAAGAATATCGGTCGGTTTAGTATGTAGAGCTATATACCAACATTAGTTAAGAAAACCTCATATCTCTTTAGAATAAATGGTATGAAAATCGACATATTGAGTATATATAGCTATATACCATATTAATTTAGAAATGTTACTTTAGGATGAATGATATGAAAATCACCCTGTTGAGTATATATTACTATATACCAAAATTAGTTTGGAAAAACTCATGTCCCTTTAGGATGAATGGTATGGAAATCCGCATATTGTGTATAAATAGCTATATACCAACATTAGTTTAGAAAACCGCATGTTTCTTTAGGATGAATGGTATGAAAATCGGCTTATTGAGTATATATAACTATACACCAACATTAGTTAATCCTTTGAACCCTAACTTATCAAAAGTACCAAGTAGTTACTCAGAGCCGTTATAGTAGAGCAACATATCAGAGTCATTGAATTGGTGTACCTTTTCTTGCCTTATTTTCTCAGGGTCGATATATCGGCCCTTTAGGGTTCAAAGGATTAAGAAAAAGCCATGTCCCTTTAGGATGAATCGTATGAAAATCGTCTTGTTGAGTATATATAGCTATATCCCAACATTAGTTTTAAAAAATCCAAGTTCCTTTGGAATAAATGGTATGAAAATCGTCTTTTTCAGTTATATTCCAACATTAGCTAAGAAAACTCCGTACTACTTCAGGTTGAATAGTACAATTTCGACCTGTTGAGTATATATAGCTATATACCAACATTACTTAAATCTTTGAACCCTAAAGGGCTGATATATCGGCCGTGGTGACCGAAAGGAAAAGAAGAAACATCGACATTTTTTCATTAATATGGTCCTCTAATAGAACAATTCGGGTGATTAGTTGATAAATCTGCGAATTTGGCGTTCAAAGGATTAATAAAACCCAATTTTCCTTTGGGAATATTACGAATATTGGCTTCGTAAGTATATTATATTTATTTAGTGAGCACCAATCCTAGTTTAGCACAAGGCCCTTTTTACGTGCTCTTACCCGGGCTATTTACATTCGGTGTTATCTTCAGGGCTGATATATCTGCCCTTAATGGTTGAAAGGGTCAAAACCGTAAATGAACACAATATAGAGTGCAGAATCGTGCTTGCAGTAATGCTCGAACACGGAAACCATCTTTATATTTTAAACTCAGAATTCTGACTGCATGAACTGTTTTCACATTTTTTTATCTTTATTTCGGCAAACATTTTTAAAGCAAATAAAAACAAATGCATAGAAGTAAAATTTATTTATGAAATCAAATTTATTTTCATTTTTTTTTTCAATCTTTTAAAAACTGTTTATTTTGTTTGTCTTTCGATTTATTTATCGTCTGCTTATTCCGCTGTTGGTATCACACTTTATAGACTTTTATAGCCATTAGTATTTGTTTGAAACAAGCGAAGAAGAAAAGAATTGGAAATTTATGTTACAAATAAAAGAATTTAAAGAGAGACAAAAGCAAGATGAAAGAGAAAAATAATCATATGAAAAAAATATATATTTTCGCAAAGAAATGAAATTTAAAGAAAAAAAAAACTTTATACGTGGTTTTCTTTAAGATATTTTCTTATTGAAAATAATTCAATCTTTATATTTTTACTAAATATTTGTCGGTCGCACAGTCGGTTAGTTGGGTGCTGGGTTGCATTTGTTTGACGCCATATTAGGTTTTTCGCCAGTGAAAGAGGAGCATTGGGGTCCGAATTGTACGACGCGAGTTTATATCCCAGTCAAAACCATTGCCTTTACATTAACGCTTTCGACCCTAACTTACCAAAATTACCAAGTAGTCACTCAGACTTATTATATTAGAGGAACAGATTAGTGTCAAACTATTAATGTGTTTTCTTTTGCCTTATGTTCTCAGGGCCCATATATTGGCCCTTTAGGGTCGAAAAGGTTAAGTTGCTTTGGTCTGATAGGGCTCGATAACTTAACAGAGAGCATATTTAATTAAAAAAAATATTCTTTTAACAAAAATCCTTTTTTTTTCAAAAAAAGAATATGCTTTTAATAAAATGAATATTGTTTTTTAAAAATATTTGTTTTTTTAAACCTTTGAACTCCAACTTATCAAAATTGCCAAGTAGTCACTCAGAACCGTCATATTAGAGGAACATATTAAAGCCAAAATATTTGTGTGTCTTTCTTGCTTTATGTTGTCTGGGCCGATATATCAGCCGTTTAGGGTCGAAAGGGTTAAAAGAAATATGCTATTAACGAAAAGCATATTTGAAAAAAAATATTCTTTTAGCAAAATGAATATTCTTTTTAAAAAAGAATATGCCCTAACAAAAAATCATATTCTTTAAAAAAAAATATTCCCGTGAAATAAAAGCATATTGTTTAAAAGAAAAATATTCCAGATTAAAAAATTCTTATTCTTTTTAACCATTTCGACCATAACTTATCTTCATAAGCTGGAAATAATATAAAAACGAATTTTTTTAGAAGATTATCACAGCCCTATTTATAATACATTGATATTAATCTAAATTTCTCAAAAATATCAGGGCCGATATATCGGCCTATTGGGGTCTATAAGGTTAAAAAGAAAATTCCCGCGAAAAAAAAATTTAAGCATTAGCTTGAAGAGTATTTCCAGCATATGAAGATAATATAAAACGTATTTTTAGAAGATTATCACAGACCTATTTATAATACATTGATATTAATCTAAATTTCTTAAAACCTTTTTTCTTTGTCAAGTATAATCAAAAGAAAGAAGGCAGTAGATATAATATTATAAAAAAGAAAAGAAAGAAACGTTTCTTTGACGAAGTGTTTCAAAAAGAAAATTTCTTTAAAGTCCGCGTCACGTATGTAGAGGTTGGAAACGTGATGTTTTCAGGCGATCTAAATAAATTCTAACTTTCTTCGTTGTCGCGTTTAAACCCTACATCTTTTTTTTTTTAACTTTCCTAAATAGATTATATCTTTATATTTGTTTTAATCTAAGTATTTCAATAATAGAATTTTTTTTTTAAAAAGAATTGCTGAATAGAATACACAAACAGAAATTATCTTTAAAAATAATAATAAAAAAAGAATTTAAAAAAAAAAAAAAGACACGAATGGACCTTTCTATTTTCACACAAAATACACAGCAAATTGAGAATAAAAGGACAAACCAAAAGAAAATAATGCTGATATGTCAGTGTTTGTAAAAAGTCCTTTGAGAAGAATCTTTGAAATCAATGAAGTATTCGATGTTTCTGCTGGATAAATACCTCTTTAGAATTAACTGACCTTTAAGTGCATAGATATAAGTTGCATTTAATCCTTTGAACCTCGACTTATCAAAATTACCAAGTAATCACTCAGAGTCCTTATATTAGAGGAACATATTAAAGACTAAATATTGGTGTGTCTTCTTTTGCCTTATGTTGTCATAAGTGTGTATGTAGGGAAGGTTTTATTGTCTGTTTTTTTAATTATTTTGTACATCTGTGTGTATATACAGTATATATACATATACAGTATATATACATATACAGTACATATGTATATATATGTATATATATATATATATATATACAGATATAAAAAACAGACAACAAAACCTTCCCTACATACACACTCGATCATATACACCACCCAAAAATCCTGAATTAGATTTTAAATTATCTTGACTTAAAAGAACAATTTTAGAAATAGTAAAAACTTTCAAAAACAAAAATCCACATAATTTAACTCAAGATGAAAGAAAAACCCTCAACAATATCTACCTCTCCTCAGACAAAGGTAAGGAATTTTGCGAAATACATAGAAATGAAGATGAACAACTAGCATTAACACACTTAAATGATTATAATATATATGCTAAAACTGAGATCATCGCAGCCAAACAGCTAGAAGATACAATTAATCAAGCCTGGTCTAATATATGTTAACAAATACAAGGACTATTTCCTAACTAGAAACAGCTGATTACCCATATTTTACCACCATATATAAACACACAAAAATACCACAACTAGTAAAGAAAAATCAGACCCATAGTTTCCAGCAAAGAAGGACCATTTTACAAAATTTCATGGTTATTATCAACAATAATTAAACCATTACTAAAACACTTTCCTAGACATGCAAAAACTTCTACAGATATCTTAGATAGATTAAATCGACTAAAACCAGAACGACATTCACATGGAACATCCATTCAGTCTTGAAAAGTAAATGGAGAATTTTTTTGGCTCGGGTATTTTGCACCGGTTGTAAGACAGCAGTTTGATTGGCTAGGGTTAGGATAAGGGTTTAGAGTTCGGAAAAATTTCTCCATTTGCTTGTTCTGTAAGAGTAAAGAAAACCTAAAATATTTGATTAAACAGAGGAGAATTATACGAAACAAACAATAAAAAATTATCATTAAGTTGCTAATAATTAACACTTTGGATTAAGTGGCTGATATATCGGCCCAAACAAAATAAGGCTAAAAAAAGACACACGAAGGTTTAGGGTTAGCGTTTAGGGTTCGGCCAAATTTCTTCATTTGCTTGTTCTGCAAAAGCGTCTTAATTACTTTATTTTATCTTATTTGCGCGTCTGAGTTTTGTTTAAAGAAGTTTGTCTGCACAAATAATTTTGTTTATTCGAGAGTGGTTTATATCAAAGTAGACACGTCACTCTCATCGAATCGATTGTTTAGAGACGGTAAAAAAATAAATTATAAAAAATAATAAATAAATAAAGAATCAAAAACACAATAAATTGGAAACTTTTCTTAAGAAGGTTTTTTTTATCCATGGACTGATTAAAAAAATTATTTTCTATTAAATTTATCTTGAGTTATCTTTCATTGAGTTCAGTGCCGTGCTTAGCCACATAGCGGCCAAGACGCAGAATGCTTCTTGCGACCCCTTACCATAAAAAAGGCAACTTTCCCACCCTCAGCATACAATAGGTTTCGATCAAAGTCTATATATACACGTATATTGTCCTAGCACGAAAGTGATGATGGACACAAAATGTTTAAAATGTATATAAAATAACAAAAAACAATTAATT
>JAUZSX010233019.1:0-15581 GCA_034780655.1 Idiosepius hallami
GCTCAATATCAGTGATAGAGCGTGTATATTAGTTAAGTGTAGACACGGAGTCAACGGGAGTTGGCAACTGCCAGTTTCTTGCTTATGCATTCATCAGGTCGAACCTGATGAACACAAAAGCGAGAAACTGGCAGTTATCGACTCCCATTGACTCCGTGTCTACACTTATGTGTGTGTGTGTGCGTGTGAATTTAACAATACATATAATTACTTAGGTAATTAATCTTATTTTTCCTAAAATCTTCCCAGCCATAATGTGACAACCTCAAAAAAAAATTGCATGCTAACCAAAGAATCTTTTTGGAAAACCTAAATTCTTTCAGTAATGCAACACCTTTTTTTTTTGATCTGACAGAAACAACTGTTTTTTAAAAACTGAAAGTTTTTCAAAAAGTAAAAAAAAAATAGATGATTGGTTGATAGATTTTTACAAATTTGATTTTCTTCTTCTAAAAGATGAAATGTGTTTCTTTAAAAGAAATTGCATTTCTTAAGAAATCAAAAGGGAAAATTAATTGGAAACCAATTTCAAGATTTTTTAATTAAAATTTGGAATTGGATTCAAATTTTTTTTTTTTTTGGAGAGCCTGATTTGGATTCTTTATTGAATCTTTGAGAAATGGAGGGGGGGGGAGATTGGAAAAAAGAAATTTCAAGTTTTCTTTCTGGTTAAAAATCTTTTGAGTCCACTTGAATGAAATTTGATCTCAGATGACGGGGCATTTGCATTTATTTAGGAATTCTTTCAGATGAGGCTTATTTCTATTTTAATTTATTCTGCAGACATTTTGTCCTCATCTTTCAAAGTTGTTCTTTTCATCCTTTTTTTGTCAACTTATCTTCTGGCCTTTGTCATGTGATTAACTGCCACTCTTGGATAGGAACTTTGAGTCTTCTTGCATCCGTATCCCTAGCAACCAGTGGCTTCCATCTGTTGCACAACATTTTTGAACAACTAAACCTCTGACCTACTTTGGTAGGAATTGAAACTAGAACCCTAGAGACTCAATGTCTCTATTTGCTGTACCATGGATCCTAAAGGGATGATGAACGTTGGATTTTAGGGTCTTATAAATCCAATTATTTCTCTCTCTTTTCTAATCTTCTAGTGGTTGCTAGGGATACGCTTATGAGACCCCAGTTCCAATCAGGGGTTAATCACCTGACAAAGGCCAAAAGATAATCTGGTTGGTAAAAAAGAACAATTGATGAGGACAAAAGTCTGCAGAATAAGTTAATACATGGCATTTGTTGATTTTTGTCATTCTATAGAAGTCCTACCTTTTAAGACGATTGATCATCCTGTCAAAAGAAAAAGGAATTGTTGCTCATCCAAGCCAATCATGTGTCTGTCCTTGGAAGAAGAGGCACATCCGACTGAGTTTTATTTCGATTCACTTTAAAATGATCAAGTGTGTCAATATCGACTGAATGTCTTCGCATTAGATGTGATTTGAGGTTACCTTTTGTTGTGCTTTTGTAATTACACACGTGGCATGCAAACGGCTTTTCGTGCGTGTGCAAACGGATGTGCACCTTGAGGTGTTCTTGTTTGTTAAACATCTGGCCACAATAATGACACGAACACTTACGGTTAATGTTGTGGCAGTTGTAGATGTGCCTCTGTAACCGGCTATGTGTGTTGTATGCGCGGGTACAGTGTTCGCAAACAAAACGTGCATCATTTGAATGTAATTGTTGTTGGTGATCGAAAAGATTTCGTCTCAAGATGAATTCTTGATTGCAAGTCTCACACTTGAAGAGTTTACAGCTGGGGGGGAGGGCAATGCCATGTTGGAAATAGCGGTGGTAGGGGAGGTAATCCAGTTTGCGGCTGTTGAAGCCACACACTTCACAAGTGTTCACGGCCGTCATATCCTGGGTTTGGGAATAACTTCCGACCACCACGTGCTCATGAACATCAGTCATTGCAGTGTTATGCAAACTCCTCAAATGAGAGACGACATTTTCTGCATCTAAGAAAGGGCTTTGGCAAATTGTACAGATGTATTCGACTTTATCATTGGAGTCAAGGGTGTCTATTTGTCCAATGATCAGCTTCTCTTCTTGATCAACATCTTGAACTTCAATTGATGGTGGAGGGGAACAGCTGCTGTCTAAATCAATTTCCATCGGATTGTTTCTGAAAAAAAAAAAGTTGCATCATGTAATATTAAAAAAGAATTGCTTCATTAATAAATCTAAAAAAAAAAATAAGTTAAGTTAAAAAAAAAATATCAATAAAAATCATTTCTAAACAAAAGCCTAAAAGATGTTCTTGAATCCTTTGATCAAATTGCATTACTTCTGTGAAATTTTGAGATGTGGCTTGCTTATTTCTATTCTTTTCAAGAATGCTCAAAATAAAATCAATTTAAATAAATCTATTTCTTTTCCACAAAAAGATATTAAAAGACACAATATTTTTTTTCACATTATCATTTCAAAAATTAAAATAATTTTTTACGAACTGTTTTCTATCGTTTTTACTTCGTTTTTATAACAAAACTAAACCAGTTAACAATTGTTATTTTGTATAAAAATCAGCCTCAATCTAAGGTAAAGTTAAAATTATCCCTATTTCGTGCTATGTAATCTTCCTTTTCCCTAATTTGAAATGGTATAAAAGAATGTTAGACAAGAAACCTTTAACAGTGTTGACATTTGCTATTAATATTAAGTTTTGAATCCTTTTTTTCTTCTTTAAAATCTACAATTGATAAATTTTTGTTCCTCCTATTTTTAAACTTCCATTAATTTGCAATCTTTACCCAAAGGGAGATAACAAAAGGTCAGTTAGCTCCCTTTATCAGGCCTAATTAAAATGGATGGCAATTTCATTATTTTGAGATAAAATTTCTACAAGTGTATCCAAGTTTTGGTCAAAAAGGCTAGCAAAAAACAAAAAAGAAGTAGAATTTAATTAAGTTTGATTTTATCAAAAGATGAATGAATCTTGCTAAGAGAAGAGACATTAAAACTTCTCCTGTATGAATAAAAACACTACTGGTTGGATGCTTTAATTGTAGCCAAAAAGAAAACAAATTGTGGCACCAAAAATTACATTTTTTTTTCTAATTTACAAACAAGGAAATTAGAATGAAAATCTAATAAAATAATAATAAAAAAAAAATGATTTTTTTGTTTATAATATATAAAAAAAGGTAGGTGCAATAAATGAAGACACAAGATTTGAAAGACCAATAAATTTTGTTTTATTTATTTAATTTTTCTAATTAAAAGATTCTAATTTAAAGACCATTTTTGATGTACAAGAAGAAATGCAACTATGATAAAAAGATGGACATCTTAATTTTGATTATTATTATTATCAAGTTTTATATATGATAGTAAAACTGCTTAGATTTAGGAAACTTATGAAAGTCTTATTAATCAATAAAAGAAATAAACTTAAAATAGTTTGACAAATATTTCATAGTATTTGCTTTAGAACAGTGTCAGAAATTAAAAGATGGTTTAGGGGCTGAATTAATATAGTTAAATATGGAATTAACTTTTTGCCCCAACAAAGGAGATGAGTAAAATCACAATTAAAGTTGTAGTATTTTATATATATATATATATATATATGCTAAAAGTTCTGCCCAGCTTTGCTTGGGTGCTGGTAATTATTATTATGAAGACGTTTAAATAATGTAAACATTCATTTTTTTTTTCAATTTGTCAACTGTTTGTCATAATTTCTTTGCAAATAAATTTCCGTTGATAATGCCTAACGGTGAAATACATATCTGGAAATATAAATAACAAAGTCTTATTCCTGAATGTCATTTTTATAATATCTAGATATATTTATCTAATCAATCAATACAAGCTTACCTGTCATTGGGAAGAATGATTGCATTCTTGTTAGTATTTTTAATCATCATAGAATCAGATGAACATGATTGGCCATCTTCATGAGATGAAAATGAAAAGGCCTGAATGCTTTCTGAAGGTATGAAATGATTCCCAGGAGACCCGGTGGGGTGCTGTTCAACAACTGGTTTTATATCATTATTATCAGCATTAGGATTATCCTCCTCCTCATCATCATCATCATCATCTTCAATAATATACTTGACTTGAACAGCATCACTTGAAATATTAGACATTTTAAAAGGTACATCCCTGATTTGCCTCTTTTGACTCCCATTATTCACATAAAAGTTTTTGTCTTTTGTTAAACTCGTAATTCTCAACATTTCTGATGAATTGCTCGATTTTGCCACCAACATTTTGGCTTTGTTATCGTTTTTGTCTTGTGGATCCGATTGCTTAGGAGAAGGGCTTGTTATCACGTGGGGTTCAAACTTTTTAGCTAGAGATTCATTAAGAACTTTGTAGAGGCAAGTGTCGTAGGGCGAGGAAAGTGCTGGCTTCAATGTGACATTCTGTTCTTTTGCACAATCCAAGTAGGAAAGGCAAAATTTGACCACAGACTCGACCTGAAGATATGAAGCGATATTGAGAACTTCCATGACACAATCTTCATTTAAATTGAGCAGACCTTCATAAAGGTATGTGATAAAACAATGAAGAGCATCAGAGCCTCTTAAATTGATTGGTAATTGAACTTGTAAATGACCTTGTTGGGGTCCATTTTGACACAGTGATAGAAGTGTAGGGCTGGCTACCAACAATACAGTCTTGTGAACCTAAAAAGAAATGGAAAAAAGATTTTACAGTGAAGAATTGACATTATTCAAAGATCATTTTCAAAATTTCAAATATTTTATAAAAATAATTCATTAAATTTAATTCAAAGGAATTACTTGTAAATACGCTAGTGTATTTTGACAAAGTAGACTGCTATGTAGAAATGAGCACAAATTATTAAAGGTTGATTTAATAGCTTTTTCTACAAGTAAATTAGAAAACTAAGCAATGTAATGATTAGTGAAGTTAGCATTAGAATCACACAATAAATACAAAGTGTAGAATTTATTGAATCGGATTTTTATTAGGAGTCTCTTCCTCATTAGCCTAGAATAAAATGGCTGGGTAAATGAAAATATAATATAATAAAGAATCAAAACAAATCTATGGATGAAGGTAAATTAATAAATTTAATGATGTTGTGTGTCATGATATTGACAAAATAGTAGTGCCTTAACACAAAAAAAAATGAATTAATAAGAAATAATTTTCTTTTTTTTAAAGTTAGAAATAAGTGAAGTCAATTGTGTTTTGCTGTTTGTGTATGACAGAAATGTTGATAAAGTAAAAGAATTTTTATTTTTACTTTTAAGAAAAAATATCTTTTTATACAATATTTTATTTAAGTAATGACTTAGAGAGAGAGAGGAAGAGGGAGAGAGAGAAAGGGAGAGAGTAGAAAGAGAGAAAGAGGGAATGATAAAAGATAAATTTCAATCAAGAAAATCTAATAAAAGAATCCAAATTTGATTTTACAAGAATTTTTTAGAGTTTTTAAAATCATTAAAAATTATTAAAAGATTTTCCAATCAACTCGATACGACTTAATTAGAAGTGATTGTATCATTGTAAACCAAAAGGATGTCTTTCTAAACCAAGGGTTCTAAACTGGGTTTCCTAGGGGTCCATGGAATAATTCTGGAGGTCCACAATGTTATTTAAGTGGCTCATAAAGAAATGGATTTTATTATTTTTGTAGTTTTGGTTTGATATTAAAATAGCTAAAGTAGACATTCAAACAAAATTTCTTTTAGTGAAAATAGACCATTGTTTTCCGACCAATAATTATGAGGGGTGGGGGTTCTATCCAGAAAAAGAAAAGTAACAGAAGTCTATAAGTAAGTAAAGGGTTGAGAAGCATTGTTTTTTTCAAAAAGTTAAAAAGCTACAAAGATAGAAGAGCAACCATTAAAACAAGGAACCTTTTGTGCTCTAGAATTTATTTTCATACATAGTCACCACCATTCTATATGCATTTTGGTCAGTGATGAACATGGTAGTCTATTTTTGCTTCCATAACAGGAGTTGCCTTCTTAGAGTCTCACACCACCAATCTGCAACAAGGAGATGAAACTTTCAGGTCATGAATGCATAAGTTTAGTCATTAAAACAATCCAATTTGCAATCTCTTATGATCTATTCAGGTGGAGGGAAAAAAAGGAGGCATTACTTTTGGAACATCCCTAATATATCCTGTTAATTTGTTTTCCATGATTGATGAATCTGATAAAAATATTTAATTATAATCAAAAAAACTTCTTAATGTTATCTTAATATTTTTATTGAAGAATGTTCTTATTTTTAAAGGGAATAAAGTTAAGAATTGAAAGGAAAACTAATGAGACTTACACTGATTTGATATGGACCTGCACATACTGTAGCATCACAAAGAATTTGCTTTTTCCAAAGTTCACTGAGAGAATTCATTGCATGAGATCCATGGTCTTGGTCCAAATACGCTTGTTCATATACCATTATGTTGGTATAGACCAGTTGAAAGATGAAAATACATAGAGATGTTTACAAGTAGAAAAAGATTTACAAGTGAACAGCCTGCAATGAAAAAGAAACATTTCAAAGATTTTATCAAATGGATTCTTACTCCAAATCAAAATAAGACATAAGAATTATTCAAAACAAGAAAATAAGAAAATTCATTCAAATTTTGTCTCATATGTGTGTTTGTGTGCACCAATATAGATTTATATACAAGAAGTATTGTGCAGGGGACTTGCCATTAAGGTAATTAAAGAATCCTAATATATAAGAAAGCAGTTATGCATTTTTATACTAATTTCTAATACTTTTTTTATACTAAATTCATTTCTTATTCTTTCTTAAACTAACCTCATTTTTTTAAGTTTTTTTCTAAGGTAGTTTAAAGGAGTCTATTATATAGGAAGGCAGCACCATACATATGTAAATTTTAATGGTTCAAATCATTAGTTTTAATAACTATTGTGGTTTTTATTTTAAAAGCTCTATGGTGTAAACAGGTTGATTTCTTTAATAAAAACTGGGGTTTTATTTTCAAAAAAGCAACAGGATGTAGGGTCTCATACAAACACAACAATCTGGTTTTTATAATCATGATTCACACACACACACACAAAATGAGATAATAATTGAATGAATTGTCTCATTTCTGTATTTTATCAATCTGCCTATAATTATGGTTAGAGTGCTCAATAACAGTGATAGAGCATGTATAGAAGATAAGCGTAGACACAGAGTCAACAGCCTCAGGTAACTGTCAATTTCTGATGATCACACAGGTGAGAAACTAAGTCAGCAAAAGCTGTTGACTGTGTGTTCATGCTTATCTACTCTGCCATAATCTACAGAGAAAGAGAGAAATGTTAACAATCCATTCCGTTTCTATTTAATCAAACCTAAAAGAATTTCTAAATTAGAAAGTCACGATTACAGGAATATTTGAGAAGATCAAATGTTTGATGGCTTTTTTCCATTTGATCCATTCAAGATGTTTCTTATTTCCTCAAAATTGTTAAGTCATCCTAAAATATTCTTGCTTAATGAATAAACTTAATTCATAGATCCAATAAGCGGCACATAAAATGGTGACAATATTGTTGATATTGTATTGTCACTCTTTGGTTGTAATGGTGCAATTGGCAAGAGTGGCCAATATGCCCTTGATTCCAATATTTATAAAATGAAAAATCAAATTTTGACAGAGGAAGTAGGAATGTTCAGTGAAGCAAGACCTTGAATCAACAAGGACTTTATTCTTCTGTATCATCATTATTTCATCCATCTCTCATTTGCAGAAGACCACATAAAGAAATTCCTTTTTCCACAAAATGAGACAGAAAAAGAACATTTCAAAGGTGTAATCCTTTCAATTTTATCTTTTTTCAATCACCCTCTAAAAAAGATGGCCACAACAAAATTCAAAACAATCAAATGACACAATAATTAAGATTTCCAAAATTTCAATTTTATTTGGAAATTTTAAAACACCCTACCCCCATAAATGAAACTGAAGTCCCTGAAGGATTCATTGTTTCAGGCTATTTTGGTTCAATGTAACAGACAATATGAAATGTTTTTGTTCATTTTAGCTATCATTGTTTAGGGTCTAACAAGAAGATGATGATCACTGAAAACAAAGAGCAAATCATGAAAAATTCTCTTTCTTTTCTTGATTTCATTCTTCAATTCCATTTACAACAACGACTGGACACAACTTTTCAATTTCCATCCTAAAAGTTTGGATATTTCTTCACCCTGAACTTGTCTAAATCTTTTGTTTTCGAGGAAGGGCACATACAGAATCCATGGTCAAGTTGTCTCTTACTGGCAGAGACCCATATTTTCAGAGATCTGAAAATCAGCCCATTTGCTTAGGACCCAGAGGACAAACTCACACACAGACAGACATGCGCATACACAAAGTACCATTAATAAGGATATTTAGATTATTTTCCTGGCCAAAATAGTCACAATGTCCAACTTAACACTCACTTGACCAACTCACCTTTGTTAGAGCTATTTTGTGTCTGTTTTGAACGACTATCACATTTAAAAACTCCCACTGACAAATACTTTTTGTCATATTACGACTTTAAGTAAACACAATCAAATGATTTTCCATAGACAGCAAAAACCAAAAAACGTGGCTTTAAGTCCAAGTTGGTGTAAAGGGTTGGAATTAGGGTTAGAGAAGAAGAGTTCTTGTTGATTTTTATTTCTTCAATCGTTTTTCGTTTAATTTTTCTTTTATCATCTCCCCTTTTTCTATTTCAAAACAAACAAAATGGCCGCTATTGAAAACCATTAAATAAAATTAGATAATAAAAGTTTTAATGCCGTTAAAAAAATTTGTCAGCGACAATTTTAAATGTGATATTCGTCCAAAAAACTTTAAAAAGCAACATTTAAACGGTGTAAAGAGTTTAAAGTTGGTTAAAGTAGTTGGACCTAGTCTGGTGGCTAGATTGACCGATATATTTCCTTTGACAAGTTTTTTTCTTCTTTTTTTCATCATGTTAAAAATTCTAAATAAAAACAAAAAATTATGCTGAACCGTAAAACTGCTGGAACAAGCCGGGTGGGCCCTCCCACCGGGTGGGCGGTTGCGCCGGTGGGTTAGGCAATTTATTGACTATTGACAATTGAGGGAGATTTTTAAAATCTGAAAAATTATTTTTGTTTAAATTTGATTAACAGAATCTTCTAGACATTAAAAAAAATTCTGAAGGACAGAGAAATTATTTGGAAAGTTTTTTTTAATACATTTTATCGATTATCAATTGTTGTTGTCATTGTTTTGTCGATATGCCTGGTAACATGTCTCGTCTAACGCTAGATGGCCCAGAAATGAGGGATCAGTTCAAGAAATTATTTATTTTTATTTTTATTTTAAATCCAAAAGTAAAAAACATTTCTTATAAATTTCATTTTAATCTAGAAACAAAAAGACTGCATTTTTAATTTAATAAATTTCTTCTTTAAAATATTCTTATCGCCAAAATTAACAGGAAATTTACAAATAAATTAGGGTGGAAAAATAATTTTATTTTTGTTTCATTTTTTCAGAAAATTCATTTTCTGGTGTTTTTTTTTTTTTTGGTTTTGTTTCGAAACAGAAAAAAAAAGGAAATTTTGTTGATCCTTTTCTTCCTTCATCATTCCAAAACAATTAAGCAAATAAAAATGGTAAAACGATTATTATTCTCTGATCATGATAGAGAAAAAAAATAATACATTTTATTTACAAAAATATTAAGTTTGTCTTTTTTTTTAATTGAATATTTTTTTGTTTACAATTTTTAATTACAAAAAAAATTATATCTCGCCCCCAAAATTGGAAAAACAGAAGAATATCTATTTAGAATTGATTAAATTTATAAAATAGAGTTTTTGTCTGGAAACAATTATTTATTTTATTTTTCCTAAAAAAAAAAAGTTAAAAATCCGAACAGAAAATAAACAATTTTGCAAGGAAAAAAGAAAGGCATGTCTTTCTTGCGCTGCCGACATTTAGTGTTTTTTTTATTTTTATTTTATTTCACAAAGGAATGAGCAAAAATAAGACAAACTTGACAATTAAAGAAAATAAACGTAAAAACCCAAAACAACTCACAATTCAAGTGAATGTCCAATGATAATAATCCATAATTTAAACACAATTAATGAATTTCTTCATTGAAAAAAAAAGCAAGCAACATTTTATCGGCCATATTCTTTATTCCTAACAATCTTTCCGGTTGTTCGTTTTCTGCCATTCTATTATTCCATTATTCCGTTTATCGAATAGTTACGTCTACCAACTCGCATTTCGTGCTTTCTTTTCCATTTTAATTCCATGTTGTCTTTTTCTTTTCATTAATTATTATTCCTTTTTCTTGATCTCAATTGATTAAACCAGACGTTCTTCACCTTTTTTTTTTTTTTTTAGAATTCACGTGGACACTAGTTGAGAAGCCCTGAAGTAAACAATAACCCTCCCTTCTTACAGGTGAAATAAAATCCTTTGTTTGCAATTAAAATGAAAAAAATCAGAAAGAATAGACTTTTTTTTCTTTAGGCTTTGATTAACTTGAATTTTAAGTTTTGGGGTTTTGTTTTTTTTTTAATTTTCACCCCCAAAACTAAAAACAAACAAAACAAAAGAAAAGTTAGATTTTCTTTAATGGCAGCCTTGATTTGACTGATGAATGGTAGAAACAGGCTGACCAGTTGTGAGATGTCTCCACAGAGTACAGCCAGGTTTCAATTCATGGTGCCAGCGTTTTATAAGGTCAGACAGAATTACAACACATTTCATTTCAACAAGTTGCTGGTGCTATGCATCCTTTCAAATACATTACAAAAATCAGATGACTGCATGTGCAGGCACAACACTCAAACAAGCTCTATTTCATACCTGAGTTCAAATACCTGTAAATCAGTTCAGTCTTGTAATCAGCCACATAAGCCCTGCAAACTAATCCAAAATTTCAGCTAAATCAGACAATCAGAAGTGGATCAAGGCCATTACTTATTGAGCACCTCTCTTAGATCAATGCTTCTTCAGTGATTTCTTTTACAATGCCCTCATTCATGGCTGCTGGGTTTATGTCTTTGTGTTCCTTTATCAATCATTGTGCAAGAATTAAGGATCCAGAGGATACGGGTTTGTTTGCAGAGTGACTCCAATAACAAATCAATTTGTATAGGCATTCACAATGATAATCTCTGTGCTTGCAGTGACTTTTATTGGTGCTGAATTCAAATTTATTTATGTTAAGGCCTGAAACTGTGTTCATTTTGACCAGGATTTGATGTCCCCCTGGAGACTTGGAGCTACATAGAGGCAGGGCAAATTCTGGACTTTTGTTTTTGATGCCTGATTCCCTGTGCACTGACAGGTGACCATGCATCCTTGATTTTCTAAATAACAGCCAATCTTATGCACACTAAGTCCAATATTGTTTCTATTTTCCTCACTTTGCTCTAGCTTTTGTATTTGTCAAAGAAAAAAAATGGTAATTTTTAATTGTGTTGGTCAACTTGAATATCAGACTATTTTTTGTCCTCCATTACAATTGTTTTTTTCTCTCAATAAAATTGTTTAATGCTATTTCAAGTGGTCTTTTTTCCTTCTTTAACTTATTTTTTGGAGTTGTCTATCTTTTGTTTCCAAGGCTCTATCAAACCTTTCATATAAAAACTTCTTATAAAAACTTCCAAGTAGTCAGTCAGAGCTGTTACATTAGGATCAAAATGTTGATGAGTCTTCTTTTGCCTTATGTCTTCAAGGCTGATATATCGGCCTATTAGGACCAAAAGGATTAACAACTATTATATGCGATTCTTGTCACTGAGCAAATTTCCTGTAATATACAAATATTGAATAATAATAGTAATGATGATGGTGATAATAGTTATTACTATTATTATTATAACATTAATAGTATAAAAACTAATAATAATTAAACTTGTAATAATTCTATGAATGGATACACTCATATTGTATAATATCGATTACACATATAACATTAATCTTATTAATAATTGCATTAATAATAATTTCTAGAAAGTAAATATACAAAAATTTCATAATTAATCGTAATTGTAGGCATAACAGATATAGGTTGTAGTGATTGCAAAATAAGCTATGCAAATATATCTTTATCTTTTTTTTGTGATCAAAAATTCTGATTTTCCTCTTCTTAGGATCAGGTGACTTCACCCAATCACAGGTGAGAATAAAAGCCTTTTAACATGAAAAACAGTCCTTCACCTCTTTCACTTCAGATGTTGGAACATTCAAATGCTTTTTTCTTACAGGAACTCTCAAAAAAGATTCTTTATTCTCTTCATTTGGAAGAAAATTCTTCCACTGTTGAGGTAAGAGCTGACCATGAACCTTTATTTGGGCACTACAAGTGAAGGCCTTGTTGATATCTTTTAAAAAGAAATCTTTTGAGACATTTCCAGCCAGTTTGCATAAAATAGGAGTTTGGCAAACCGGTTGTTAAAATCACGTTTTTTTTTTTTTCTTTCCTTTCTTCTTTCCTATTATTTCTTTCTCTCCTTTTTCTTTTTAAATTATGAACTTCCCAACAGAACTTAGGATTTTTATTTCCTTCTTGTTTTTCTTTCTCTGGTAGCTATTGTATCAAAGACATGACATCTACTCGGGGCTTTTTAACTTTTGGAAATAAGAACTTTGTCTTATCAATCAATTTTTGTTTTCGAGGCCTGGAATATTTGTATATTTGGGTTTTTAAATAATAATAATGAGAATACAAATATTAACCTTTAAAAGAAATATCTTTATTTTACTTATCTTTAGTACCTTGTGTCCACTAGCAGTAGACACATGTTACATTTTGGATACTACAGAGGTACTGACTTTTTCTCCTTTGTGGCTGGTAAGTCAGAGAGAGAGAGAGAGAGAGAGAGAGAGGGAAAAAGATTTAGGCCTAGCAGTTCTTGAATTGAAGTATGGAAGATCTACACTATGGAGAAAAGGGTCAAACAGATTGAGTAGATAGGCAGAATGGTATATTGGCTTACTTCTCTGAAATTAAAAAAAGGGGATCATCTGGTCCACACCTATAGACCTATCCTATCCCCACCTAATATGGACTTGTCCAACCTCAATATCTTCCTTGAGCCAAGCTCGGGGAGAAAAAACGTCTCATTTCATTCAAGAACAAGACTGTTTTTTTTCTGCCAGTTAAAAACATGACTAAAATCTACTTTTTTCTCTCCATACAAATCCCATTTCTCAGTCGTTATTGAGTCATTCTTTCAATTGCTCTTCATAAAACCCTAACAATCTTAATGGGAGTGAAGCAATGCAAATTCACTGATATTGTCAGGCATTTCTTTTTTAGCCTTCCACGTGCTGTGATGCGTTCTTCTTGTATTTTTACAGGATTATTTGTTAAAAGAAGAAAAATAATACAACCACTGAATTAAAAAAATATGGATAAAATACAATATGAATAACTTTTTAATACCCTAGAAAGGTCGAAGAGTAATTTGGTCGGATCTGAATAAGACAAATAAGGATGAGGACAATAGTCCGAATAATTCTTGTAGAAAAAAAAAACAAACTAAAAACAAGTTCCTAACTCTAACAATCATTCTTATTGTTAATTTTCTCATCTCATCAAATTATAAAGATCTTACTTTTTAGTTCAATGGAATCTTTTTTTCATTGACATTTTAGCATGTGGTTAGTTGAATAATGTGGTTAGTTAAATAAATCAAATAAACATTGGCTAAAGAAATCAATAGAAAGAAAGGTACATAAGTGGCAAAAAGGTGCATTTGTCCATTGGACGTAGTTGTAAGCATCAGAACTAGAATTGCTCAATGGAAATTATTTCCAGATTAGGCAAGTAAAACCAGCATTCTCTGAAGTATATTCTTCCTCTATTTCAACTCTTGAGACTTTCCTAGACAACCAGAAACCACAAAATATCAGGCATGCATCATTAGATGACTTCTTATGTTGGTTAATTTATTTTAGTTTTTTGGTAATGTTTTTGTCTTCATGTCTATGTGTTTTGTGAAATGAGTAGCTAGCTTTACTTTAATGCTTTTTCTTTAGTTTTAGATGTTCACAATTAAAATGGTACAGTGAAGTTGCATAAGAGATAGAGATTCTCATAAGATCACTGAAGTTAAGCAACATTGAACCTGGTCAGTGCTGGCAAATACCCAGGTTAGTGTCCTGGGCTGTGGTTAAAACCATTTGGTTAGATGGCATCCTTAGTCTTTGGTAAGACAGGCATCTATAGATATGGCTGGAGACCGTTTATGAAGTTCAAATTCTCATGAGACTTGCTACTGAACCATGTGTTTAGTTAGCTCAACATGTAGAGGTCAGCTAGCCATAGGCTTACTTACTTTTTTTACACCTTTTTTTTAAACCTATAAGAAATAAGTATTTTTTAATTAAAAATAAAATTTGAATTTAATCCCATTTTAGAGAATTTTTGGAAATGCCATTGTTATACAATAAAAGTTGTCAACAGAAAGGATGTTTATCATTTCATTGTTAGACTATTTTCCTTATCTTTAATATTCTTTACATAATGTAGAGAATGAATGCTAGGCCTTCTAAAGTCATAAATGTTCTTTAATTTCTAAAGAAACTAAAGAACATTCACCTTAAAAGAGAAATATATTATATAAACTTGGTGAGCAGCACCAACTAAGTTTGGCACAAGGCCATTTTTAAGGTGAAAAGGTGAAAAGAGAAATATATATTTGCTTTATTCAATGCCAAGAATGGAATGGTTCATGAAATTTCATTGAACTGAATCTATTCTTTAAGCAAAGTAGATCTTCTTTCTGACCAGAAAATGTCTACTCTGTCTGCCTTGTTTATTTGGCTTTTTACTCAACATTAGAGATGCAGAAAGTTTTCAATGACAGGTGTATAAACTGAAGCTTTAAAAAGGGAACAGTTATCATCCTTAAGTAAAAACACATAACACAACGGTGCAAATATTTAGAAAATGTTATCAAATTAAATCCAAGTATTAATTTTATTGCCGACTTTTGTTCTCATCTTGGTATTGTTTTTTCAATACATTTAGCCAACTTAAGCTCAAGCCTTCATCAAGTGATTAGGTACGACCTCAGATAGGAATGCAGAGCATAGTAACTGTCCCTCCAGTCATCACTGTCTTCCATAGTTGTTGTCTATCACACCACGCTTTTTTGACCAAGTAAACCTCAGGTCAGCTTGAGTAAGAATTGAAACTGCTATCTTTTGACAATGCTCACCTGGAACTGTAGGGACACTATCCACGGGAACAATAGTTAGTTGAAATGTAGTAAGAAAACAACAAAAATAATCAAGATGAGGAGTAAAGTCTGCAATAAAATCAAGACTTAGATTATAAAACCTCATCTGTACAAAAAATACAGAAGTAAATCTACTTTGAAAAATTAATTGAAGATTTTAAGTTCAGTGATAAAATATTAAGAAATATGGCTCTCATTTTAATTGAATCAAAAACTAAATTCATTTAATATTCTTTTTTCTAAGTGTTGTGGTGTCAAGTGGTAAGCATCAATTTAAGGGCACGCAGTCAGTGAATATAGTCGATAGAACAATCATACACGAGTACAGGAGGTGGTAACTAATGCCGCTGAGCCTTCTCCCA
>JAUZSX010233238.1:0-15581 GCA_034780655.1 Idiosepius hallami
TTTTCTAATAATTGTCTATCATATATATATATATATATATATATATATATATATATGTTTGTGTGTGTGTGTATATAAATATATTCAAGTTTTTGTCTCTGTTATATATATGTTTGTGTGTGTGTATATAAATATATTCACGTTTTTGTCTCTGTTATATATATGTGTGTGTGGGTGTTGCCAATATTTTTTGTCTTGTTAAAAGGTTAGACATCAGTCAGAAGTCTAAAGGTTAAAAGATTCGTAACTTATTGTAATCTCCAAGGTATTTCTCTTTTAATTTTTATTTCCCACTTTCTTTTTCTACATTACGATGAGATTTACATTCGACTCAGCTGTATATTGATTGCTGCCACAAAAATCAATTTTGCGAAATTTAGTTTAAATCTAATTTAAAAAATCATTCAAAAACATTAAACTTAAGATCAATGAAGATAAAGAACTTCCTATCTCCATAATAAATGTATGCTATGCAAAGAAAAATAGGAGTCAGTCACACATGTTATCAACAGAAATTTCCCAAAAGGAGTATAAAAACAGACATGACCGGTTTGGGATGATCATACACTGGGACCTATGTATACAATTCAAGTTCGAACAATACAATAAGTGATACAAGCACATGCGGGGATAGAAAGGAATACGAAACCTAGAAAATCCTATGAGACTTCGACATGCAGAATACCAAACCAATCCAATATTCAAAATAGTGGACTTCGCTTTACCGACTGGCCACAGAGAGAAAAAATTAAAGAAACAGAAAAGATTAGCAAATACGAATAGCTGGCCAAGGAAATTAATATTTCTAATATGAAAATTACAGTGACACCTATTATCATAGAAGTCCGAGGCATCACCACAAATGACACTTAGATTACTACAAGAAATCGGTATTAATGGTAAAATACACCCCTTATAGACAACTGCACTCATGATGACACATGGAATGAATACTAAAGTATTAATCCAACAAAATGGAAAGCCAACTGAAGAGGTAGAAGGAAAAAAACTAAATGATCGAAGAGAGGCGTTTGCAGTCGCAATCTACAAGGACTGCTAAAGGTTGACTTATTGTGACCCTGCTTTCGTAGGGTGTCATTAGATGCTGGCAGAATTCATATTCTCCTGATCTCAGGTATTAGAGTTTGATAGATTGAGGAGAAACCTGAAAAGAAGTGGCACCATACATTTCTATAGCTGGGATGGAGCACTGTTCAAGCTTTACGAGGAGACTTGTTGTCACTTTGACTCTAGTGGAAACCACTGGTCACAAATAGCAAGCAAGTGTTTCTTGTGACCGTCTTGAGAATTCAAATGAAAATAATAATAGAAAAAACAAAACAAAATTGAATAAAAGCCAGAAGAATGTTAAAAGACGGTTGTCTTCTCTCAGCAAGATTGAAAACACATTTTTCCTATTTTTAAAATTGGATAAATGTAGAAACGTATGAGTAAAAAATATATAGAGAAAGAGTATGTACGCATGTTCGGAAGTCGGGGATGGACTAGAGAGAGAAACAGAACAAAAATGAAAGAGATGTAGATGTAGAGGATTCGGGAAAATAGGAAAGAGGAGAAGAAAAGAACTCACAGAAAAAAAATAGTGAAGAAAAAGGCGGGAAAAGAAAAGAAGGTGTGTAAGGAAAGAATTGGTGAGAAGGCAACAATGAAGAGTGCAGTGTCTTGACTTCAAACGAATCGCAAAGGAGACGAAAGGAGGGTGCCGGGTTCGGGCGTGCACCAGGGTTCCATTCCATCAATACTGTCCGTTTGATGTGGCTTTTATCGGGAAACTAGGTGACCATCAACACTTTTTTCTGACAAGAGATCGTATTGCATTCTTCTTAGATTTATTTTCCGATTCAGGCAGTTACTAGCACCGAAAGGAAGAGTATTACCACCACCACCATCATCATCATCATCATCCTCACTATCATCGTCACCAATACCACTAGTATCATCATTATAGTATTCTTAATAGGAATAAAAAGTGTGACATCACCATAACCAATAATATGTTATAATATTAATAAAAGGTACTGCACATCTACCTATATAATAATAATAATAATAATAATAATAAAATGAGTAGTAGCACCATAAAATCATGGGCAAGTTAATAAACACCACAGTATAACCATCTTTATCATCAAAATAATTATGATAATAATAAATACACCATACTCTTCACATAATAATGACAACAACAACAATGATAATAATATTAATGATAAAAATAAAAATAATAATAAAAATATTAATAATAAAAACAATAATAATGATAAAAATAATAATGATAAAAATAATAATAATGATAAAAATAATGATAAAAATACAAATAGATTGACAAAAGTCAGAATAACAGCTAATGCAGACTGTGGACCACGAGAAGAATCTGTCATCCAAATTGTAAACGGATAACCAGGTATACTTAAGCGCCATAAGAGACTATTGTCCCTCTGCTTCCAGGAATCACCCCCGGCGTAAGCAGAAAAGAAAGACTCTGCTAATGGCGGGCATGCAAAGTAGTCACATGATGCTAGTCTTTGGAATAGCGTAGAGCTATTGCATGAAATCAGTGAATATTTTTTTCGCTATGAGTCTTGTAAAAACACAGGAGTTGGTTGTGCAAGCATTCAGTAATTAGTATGAGATTCCTAAATTAGTCGAGCAAGAAACTGGGAGGCTACAAAAGGTTTTGTAGTCTGTTAGCAAGTTTCTTGTGTAGACTACTATTTCGTAAGGACGTTTTTTAGACACTTTTACAAACTTTGACTTCAATTAACTTTTCAGGTTTTGAATGATTCTCAATAAAAATTACATTTTCAAATTTGTAGTGAACCCATGATTCGAATGATTTATAAATTTATTTATTTTATTTTATTTTTGACACATTTCTAATTAAAAATAACTTTCAAAATGGTTCATATATTTTCTTTTCCTTCAGACCTGAAATTCCCCCTCTCTCTGTAATAGCATCCTCCCCTGCATTCCCTCCATTTATTTAAACACTTACCTCTTTCCTCCCTTTCGAAAATTGGTTCAGTAGAAAAAAAGTTACAACAAAATATGTGGGGTCAGAAACAAGAGATTAACGACATAACTACGTACATACATAAGTGAGTAACGCTTTTTATTTTGGCATAACTTTTTTCTACTAAATATTTTTGAATGCGGTTTTCGAAATTAAATTGCAAATGTAACATGTTAGCGTAACGGATAGAGTGCCGGGGATTGGTGGAAAGATTTTAGGTTCAATCCCGTGTAATGGTTTATTTTTTCTAATTAAAAAAACGAACTTTTTTTTAATAACTATTTTTTTTTATAATTAAAAAAGAAAGAACTCTTTTTTCATCGAAAAATATGGAACAAATTTTACAGTTTTTTGGGTTTTTTTTAGGGTTTTAGGGTTAGGGATTTAGGGTTTGGGTTATATCACCGGTCTTATTAAAATTTTATTAATCTTAATTGGTCTCAAATAATAAATAAAATCTAGTTTTCATGTTTTTTATTCATATTTACATAGTCGTTATGCTTTGTCTTTTTACAGTCTATCCTTTTGTTCCACGTCTCCTTTAAGTGTTTTGTAGACTACTCTCTGATTCTAGAATGACAGATAGCATACGGGACTGGAGCAAAGGGTTCAGGACCCTCTATTAGAAGTTCTGATCCCTCTTTTGTCAGTTTATCTGCTTCCTCATTGCCCTGTATCCCTTCATGACCGGGGTCCAGGAAATAGATATGTGGTTTTCTTTTACTGCGTCCCTGGGCACCTCGCTCGTTCCTCTCGTCCAGGCGTACGGATTTGGTCACCCTATGCGTTCTTCTTGCCTTGCATCATGTGTTGCCTGGGACTGGGCTGGCTCGCCTTGCGTGGCTCCTGGGGCTGGCCTGGCTTGGCTTGGTTTGGCTCGTCTCGTGTGTCACCTGAGGAAGGCTCGGCTCTCTTCATGTGTTGCCTGGCCCTGCCTTGCTTCGGGGCCGATTGGTGTGGTGCGCCTCACCTAGCGTGGTGCTTGGGACCGGCTCGGGTCGACTCACCTTGCATAGCACTTGGGGGCGTCTTGGCTCGCCTTGCGTAGCGTGGCATGTCACTTGTGGCCGGCTCGACTCGCCTCGACCTTGCTCGGCTCGTGTGCCGCCTTGGGCCGGCCCGCCTCACCTAGCATGGCGCCTGGGCCCGGCTTGCTGCACCTTTCCTTACTTTGCGTGGCGTGGCGTGGCTAATGGGGCCGCCTTGGCTCTCCTGTGGTGACTTGGGCTGGCTCGCCTCACCTCCCGTGCTGACTAGAGCCGGCTCGTCTCTTCTAGCTTAGCGTGGCGACTGGAGCCGGCTCGCATCTCCTCGCGTGGTGACTTGGGCCGGCACAGCCTGCCTCGCGTGGCTACTGGGGCCGGCTTGCCTCACCTCGCGTGGTGAGTGGGACTGGCTGGGCTCGGCTCATCTCGCTTCACCTCGGCTCAACTCACCTTGCCTCGAATGGTGACTTGGGCCGATTTAGCTTACCTTTCCTCGCCTCGCCTCGAGGTTGTTATTTCTAACTACTATTTTGAATTAATTGAGATATCCAATACGTCATTTTTTATATGCTTAATGTCTTAATTTAAAAAGATAATTCTGCCAACACCGTTATGACATTTTTTTTCCAAATTCTAAAATAAAATAACCAAAACATAAATAGTACGTATTTCAAGACTTTGAAATTTAATAGAAAGAAATTAGATTATAAGATCTTTCCATGCTTTAAATAATAATGGTTTGGGAACAATAAAATGTATGTTACTTTTAAGGTCGATTTAGCACTAATAGCAACAAAGCAATTTTGTTTTGTTTTGGCTAATTTGGAAATGGATCCAAATTAGTGTTCAAAGAATCCTAAAAACCTCTTAAACTACCAATATTGAAAATGATTTTAACTCTAACTATAAAATCTGGATCTTTAACTACTTGTAAACTCTGATTTGGCACCTCGCTTATTAAGGTTGTTTGGTGGTAGGAAGAGAACAATCAAATCCAAGTAGATAATATTTAACTTTTAGGTTGTTTGGTTTCTTTATGATCATTCCTAAAAATCGTTAACTAAAAATAAATAAATAAGAATTAATGTATTGTCTGATTTTTTTGATTAGAAGTTATATCAATAATATTCTCAGATTATTAAATTATAACAAAATCTCACAAGAATTATTTTTGTGTTTTCGGAAATAACACAAATGTTTTCACATGACTGTGTATCTGTATGGGTGAATCTAATTTCAAAACGAAGATATAGATCTATAATTGTCTACATTGTTTTCTAAATAGGATACAAGTTGGAAAAACTTAGTCAATCATTTTTCCGTCTAGACGAATACCTCCGTTGAGATTTATTGAAACGGAATAAAGTTTTCGATCACACTCTTTGATAAAAACATAAACAAAGAACTAAAAAAAATTAAATATTTATATATTTTGCAAACAAGGGAGAGACGTATGCGTTTGCAACCAACCATGCTAGAATATTTGATTTGAATATAGAAAATATATAAGAATAATAAATATCACCACACTATTGATGAATACATACTTGAAGGTGGTTTTAGGAGACTACATTAAGACTTGAATGAGTGCTTGGTAATATCCGATCACCTGTATAGGTAAACCGAACAAGTTATTAGATTTTAGGTCTAAAATCTGTCTTATGTTGTGAAATATGGCGTAAACCTATTACCCAACAGCATATCATAAATTGGACGCTCAAAATTGCCAATTTTTAATGGATACTTGAAAATAAATCATTTTGCTACTCTGATAGTCTTTATTCATGTCTATTTATTTCTTAAACCAGTGATTGGTAAATTTTCAACAAAATTTATAATTGATGCAGCATTGAACTATCATCTTCTACATTTAAAAGTTCCCCTTATTTTGGCAGTTAATGGGTTAAAATGCACCCTGATTCTACAGATAAACTTACAATTTATCTTTTATCTTAAACACGTTTTTAAGTATAACTTCGGAACAAAACTTGATTTTGAAACACATCACAGCTCTTTACGGATTCATGGAGCTTCTGTGAAGGCAATCCATTTGAGAGAAGGTGAATTTGAATGAAACCAACCATAATTGAAAAGCAGTATATGATAATGATGACAGTTCCTTTACAATATAGACTTTTTTAGCATTAGAACTGCATTTGAAGAGCCATGTCAGTCTAGTTATGAGCTGAGAAAATAGTCAGTAAGACTGACATTTCAACACAGTTTGTAGGGATAGCAAACTATGATAGAGTACAGCCATTTAAAGACAAAGTATAGATCGATTCAATTCTTTATCGATTGGGTCAATGGTTCTATTGGTCAAAATGCAGTGCAGCAGACAACAAATATGGTAGGAAGGGATTACTGGGGATACTCTTAAAAAAACTCAGCATTCTTAACCACCTGACGAGGGCCAGAGGATATAATAATATAATAATATAATAAGGTGGTCGAAACGTGGGTCAATGTTGTGCGAAAAACACATCTCAAGATGAACTCTTCCGAAATAAATAGAAAAAGTTCGGCAATAATTCAACGAAAAGTTTGATATACGGTAAAACATATCAATCATTTTTTGTGCATAACAAGTTTATAGTTCTGTTTGATATTTCAGGGAATAGAATATTTTTTAGTTTTTTATTTTGATTTCCGTTTTTTGTATTTTTTTATTGTTTTTTTGGATTTTTTTCTGTTTTGTTTCGGCTTCTATTTTTTCTCAGGAAACGACTACAATGTATAACAAAAAAGAAGTTGTCTTTTTCATGTTTCAAATTTTATTGAATGGTTTCTACGTAAATTTAAATCATATCTTTAACACAAATTCGCAACTGCCTGCGGATATCCTTATGAGCTTATCAGATAACTACTTTGTCTCTGCCAATCTCAAATCAGCAATACAGGTCCAAGTCAGTTATATTCGAACTAATAGTCTTGAAAAATATACTTTTTTTTCCATTATTTCTCCGCCTACGTATTTCTATATCGTGCAACAACCTCTCGTCTCACAACTTCCTAAAGAAAGATATCCCTGAAAAAGATTCAATATCGATATTAAATAAATGTAAGAAAGTATATACTATTATAAAAATAGAACAATCATTTAAATTAATTGTGTCAATAATTTTTTCGTTTTTTTATTAAGACTTTAATTTTTAAGTTTTTTAATAAATTGGACGTTTACTTATTCTGTGGGCTGATTTCGCAATTGAAGCACGCGATTTCGAATTCTACTTATGACATTTGCGTTCATAATTGGCAAAATGCCTTTTGAAATCTCAACCCCTCCTCCAGGTATGGGGTAAATAGTGCATTCTGTATGGTTAAAAACAGGGGTTGACAAAAAGAAAACCGTTTATCAAAAATGATTGTTCTCGTCATTAATTGCCCTTAAAAAGTTTATATACCCAAAAACAAACAATGAATAATTAATTAGGCCCATTTTTTTTCTCACTTGAGATTGATACAGAGTTGGAGATTACTAAAATGTTACATAATCTAGATTTGATTTTTTTTTAATTTTTTGCTTGATTCTTGTGTGTGTATGAGTATATGTTTGTGTGTATTTTCTTTAACTCGTATAAGCTAGTTTCTTTTAGGTGATATATTAACCTTTTTAGATAATCTAATGCCGAAGCGATCATTTTTTTTATAAACTTTTTTTATCTTTATCAATACGTAGTTTTTTTAATTACACAATATGCACTATTTAATCTATGGCTGGGAGTAAAATAGGGGTTCATTACTTTCCTAGGGGTATAATTCTAAATGTAAACGGTATGACTGTATTGTGAATTCGCCTATTAAGAATCCAAAGTACAAGTGCATATCCCCTGTCCCAAGTGGTCTGCCCAAGCCTTTTACAAATAAAAAAATAAATATCATGTATAAATCAATGAAAGTGGTGGTGTGGACCTCCACCCAATTGGTTATGACTTTCATAAAGATATTCCAAAACTTGGATTAATATTGATTCTAACTTTGAACTTTTTAGTTTGTTACCTCCTACCAATCATGGCTGTGAGCCTAGCAAGAACTCCCTGACCTTTTGGTGCAAATTGGGGAAAACTCCAACTTATTTATTCTTTCTTTGATATTTGGCGACCGGACTGGCTCGTTGCCATTAGTAACTTCTGCCTGAATCCTAATGACCCCGCGAAAAGTGATTGATTACAACTGCTGCTGTGACCACACCCACTCACCCCACAAAATCCATTATAAGACAATTAAACAAAACACCATTACTTAATAGAAAGGTCATATAAAGGAGGCTGACATCATCAACCCAAAATGGAAAACCAATAACATTTATATATAAAGGCAGAAAAGAAACTTTAAACTTAATCTTATCTGACAATGTCTTTTAGGTAAGGATTTTTCGTTTATTCCTAAAGCCATTGATACAATTTTACACAGTTTTTTTTCATTATTTTTGTTGTGGTGCCGTTTAAGGAGCCACGGTTATTAGGTTAAATAGTCCTGTTGTTTACTACGAGCGGTTAAACTATGAGTGTACTAAATATATACTCATTGTCAAGCCGCTTTTTCGTATAAAATGATGTATACAAATTGGTACAAATAATTCTAGTAAAATCTAATTAAAAAATACCACTTCAAAATAATAATTAAATTTGACCTCATTTCAAGCATCAATTTATAATGTCCCCATTTTCTATCTACCAATTTAAATTGGTTTCTTCCACACACCCAACATACACATGCACACACACAAACACAAATATATATGTATATATATATATTTATATATTGTTATGTGTAGTGAGGTTGCTTAAATTTATAGTTAGAGCGCTCAATATCAGTGATTGAGCGTGAATATTGCATAAGTGTAGACACAGTCAACAGCCTTCGATGGTTGTCAGTTTTCTCGCTTTTCGGCCTGATAACTGCGCAGACGAGAAACTGACAGTCGCCGAAGGCTGTTGACTCCATGTCTACACTTAACTTTTTTATATATATATATATATATATATATATATATATATATAATATTTTTGCCAATATTTCTACTGGCCTGTTTATACATGTATGGGTCTAGCCCCCGAAGCATACACTGACTTTAAAAGGTTTTGTTGTAAAATCCCTTCTTTCTTTACAGTTTGGAGTTGTATATAACATCGCAAAATTCGCTCATTTTTTAAGCAATGTGTTAAATATAACAATGTTATTCTTAGAAATGTGGACGAAATAAGTCCTTAAAATATTTGGGGGGGCATAAAATAACTGATGACCTTTGTATGCTATTCGAGCATAATAATAAAACTTTATCTACATCCGGGAAAGTAGTTGTTTTAGATTGTACCTACACCAAAGATAATTCTCTTGTTAAGTGTTGGAATAAGGGTGGAAAGCATTCAGCTAGTAACCCTGTAACCTTTCCACTCGGATAAACTCTTTAATATTCTGCCTCAGTAAATAAGAAACTCTATTAGACTAATTTAATTCAGGAGATTTCACAAGTAAAATGTTTGCCGTTTTATTTTGATTCTATCAGTTTCTCTATGATGACATTCACATCGGTAAGTAGATTTGAAGAAAAACTTAAAAGAAAGTGTATGCTTAAAGCGCTGGGCCCACACATGCTTAGACTAACCAACAAACACATATACGCACACGCGCACACACACACACACGTAAACAGACATTTTATAGTGTTTTTTACATTCTGGCCTGCTTATTCTCTGACCTTTTTCTGGTGATTAACAGCGACACCGGAAAGGAACTGTGAATCTTGTAAGCATATCCCTAGCAACCATTGTCTTTTATATTCGTTGTCTGTCCCATCAAGTTTTAACCAACTAAACCTCTGGCCTGCTTGGGTAGGAATTAAACTCTCAGACAATGCTCACCTGTAACCCTAGAACCTTAACGACTCTATCCACTGCACCATTCTGCTCGTCGAAAGTCAGAGGATAAGATAGCTGAAACACAGTTAAACAACAGCTATGAAGATGAAGATAACATTTCCCTAGAAATTACTAACCCACAAATAAATACAATTAATAAAATGAATTGAGGGAATAAAAAAAGTAAGAATAAATCCTCCATATTGGAAAATGACTGCGGAGATGGAACAGTGGTAAAAGCTTTGACTCTGGAATCGTATATAAGATTTGACACTTCAGTCAAAACCGTTTCAAAAACTTGACGTTGTAACTCGTCAAGGTATAAAAATAACACTGGTTCTAAAAATCCTGGTTGATGAGACTCGTCAACTCAATAATAATTGATAATCTAGGTGAAAGTATGAGAAAATCTACGAGCACATAAAAATGGACTTGCAGCCAACTTAGTTTGGTGCTCGACCAAGTTTTTATCATATTTGATTATAAAGAAATATTTTTTAAAAAATAAAACTACTATAAAACCAATGTAAAAAAAAATTTTAAATAAAAGCTCGATTTGATTTAGAAATTGCACTTCTTTTTTTAAATGAAAGTAAATCTTCCTGATCAAGCACAAATTCAAATAAGGCAGAAAACCAGTTTGACGTATGCATTATATCCCTAGGCTCTTGTAAGCAGTGTTACTCTACATCTAAACGAGTTTCTCATTCAGTTGATGGATTTCATCCACCTGCGTTTTTTTAATCCTTACCACTTTATCTTTGCACATGGATAAGTGATTCTAAAAAAAAAAATTAATATTCTAGAATTTCAAAAAAAGGGGAAAAATTCCCTAAAACAATATTTTTTTATGATAATTAAAAATACAGAAACCGGAAAGCATATAACTGATCAGATAAAAAATATATAAATTCTGGAATTTCGAAAAACCGGAAAAATTCCCTAAAACAATAATTTTTTTATGATAATTAAAAATACAGAAACCGGAAAGCAAATAAATGATCAGATAAAAAATATATAAATGCTGGAATTTCGAAAAACGGGAAAAATTCCCTAAAACAATATTTTTTTTATGATAATTGAAAATACAGAAACTGGAAAGCATATAACTGATCAAATAAAAAAAAAAAAATAAAATAAAAACCAACCAGAAAAAAAAAGAAATAAAAAGAACAAATTAGAACAAATGTTACACACTTAGTAGCAAAACCGGAAGACACCTTTTCTAGCAATGGAGATTATCACGTAAGGCCTCGGTTAGGAATTATTCTCTCCGATCACAAATCAATTATAAAGTGTAAAAAAAAATCTTGCTCAAAAAAGATTGAAGCTCCCCAAAAGGAATTCAACCAGACGTTATTTTTAAAAAAAAGTATCAGGGGAGGAGGGAAACGATAGATAATTGAATATAAGAGAGAGAGAGAGGTAGTGAAAGATTTGGAGAAGGATTGATGTCCTTGAAAAGTGAGACGACAGATAAACGAAATATAATTCAAAGAGAGAAGTGGGACTCTATAGCAACGAAACATAAAAGTTAAAATAATCAATCAAATGTATTCTTTAAATTTTCAAAGATATAAAAAAATAGGAAAAAAATAAGCAAGAATAATAAAATAACAATAATCGAAATGGCAAACAATCGATATTTGATGACTTTCCTACGAATGATAGAAAATATTCATGATACCTCCTTTGGTTATTTTCTATTCTATAAAAGTGGTTTCATGTTTTTTTTTGTTGTTGTTTTTTTCATTTTTAGACTACACTAGATGTGTTACCCGGCTTTGCCCGGTGGGCGGACTTGCCGCTAAGATAGGAAAGCCTATTATTTAGGAAGACACTCAATGCTTTCTTTTTTATACTAAATTTTATACATTAATAAGTTTATTTCTAATCCTTTTTCATCATAAATTCATTTTCAATGTATTTTACTCTAAATCCATCTTTAAAGTTTTTTTATACCAAAATAATTTCTAATGTTTTTCTCTAAGGTAGTTAACGTAGTCTATTAAATAGAAAGACGGTACAATACGTGTGCAAATTTTATTGGTCTAATTTTTTTTATAAACTATTATAGTTTTGTTCTGAAGAATTCTGCGTATAAACAGTCTGTTTCTTTTCTTTTGTTTTGTTTTCTGGTTGTTTATTTTTTGTTTCATAGAGAAGTTATATTAATTTTTGTTGAAATTATTTATATTATTTGAACAACACTTGTTAAATGAAAAACTTTTTTTTCAAACGCTTTGTGTTTGAAAATGAATTATGTTTTCTCAAATTTCAAAAAACGCTTCTCTGTTATTTTTCTATTTTTAATTCAAAAACTGTTCTTTGTTTTTAAAAAGTATTTTTTTTAAGTAACAATGTCGACTTCGATGATATTAAAATGATTTATATAGTTAAGTTGCATTGGAGAAACCGGTTCCCGTCAAATCACTAAAGTTATGCAACGTCAAGCCTGGTCAGTAGTTAGACGGGCGAGCATTTAAAAATAAGAGTCTTTACATTTCAATTTCTTGTTTTCTTTGGCTTGATCTCGCTACGTGCAGTGCTCGTAAACCAGAAATTCAAAACCGGATGTAGAACCCGTCAAAAAATGACGATTTGAGTTGTATATGTATATAGATATATAAATATATAGAGAGAGAAAGAGAAGAGGGGCAGATACAGAGAGAGAGAGAAAGAATGTAAAAACCCAAATGGTTTCGGATTTTTCGATGCATTTTTCTTAATAGGTGTTGGGTAAATTCTAGTTAATGTAACATTTCTGCTGTTATCAGTTTGTTAAATTGTTTGTTTTTCAGTTACAAATTTTATTTATTGCGCATGTTCGTGAAATGCGAGATTGTTAAAAGAACTATTTTTGGTGATTTTTTTTCATGAGAGGATTTATGATATACACTTTAATACCTTTTGACAATTTCAAAAATTTATGATTTTAAGGAACTTTTTTCCTATTTGTTCATGTTTGGCTTCTAATATTTGTAGTTTTTATTTGTTAGGTTTGATTTCTATTATGCTGGTGTTGTCACCTAGTACCGATTGTATTGCTTTATTATCAAGGGAAATGGTGTGGATGACGTACTAAAAGAAGGTGTGGGAGTCGCTGAGGTGCATGGTGATATACAACGTATATAAGCCTCTTTTATTAGAATCAAGTTTGATCTTAGAAAGATATTTTATAACATTTGGGGGTGGGAGGTTAAGGGATTTACTATTTTATGTTTTGAAGCAGAACTTATATCTTAAATATTTTATTTGTGTTATTTTTCAAATCGCTTATTGGCAAAAACATTGTGTGGGTAACAATAAGTAAAATGAGGACAACAGTCTAAATGTTCGATATTTTATATTACAGGAAAATCCAAAATCAACGTTTGCAATAACGTTAGATCGATATCTGAGATGAATAAGACTGATGATGCTTTTACCTTCTTTTTTTTTTCGTTTACTTTGTTTTTTCTTTTTTATTTTCAGGGGGGGTATTTTAGTTGTTTTTAAAATTTTTTTTGCTGTTGCTTTTGTTCAGTTTATTTATTTATTTTTCTTTTCTGGAGGTGGGTTTTTCGGGGGAGGTTGTATTTTTTTTGCGTTGCTTTTTTGGATTCTTTTTTTTGTTTATTTGTTTATTTTTGCTTCTTTTAGTGGTTTTGTGTTGTTGATATTTTGACTAGTTTTGGGGGTAATTTTTGTTTTGTTTGGTTTTGCTTTTTGTATTTATTCATTGTTTTTTTATTCGTTTATTTTTGTTTTCCTTTACCAGAAAAAGTTTCAACTTTTCTTTAGTTTAGCTGAATTTTTTAAAAAATTAGAAAAAATAAGTCTTTAAAATTACCGATTAAAAAATATAATAAAAACAACCAACCTAGTAAAAAAAATTCAAACGTTTTCTCTTTTTTTCGTTTTCAAAAATTTCCTCCCTAGATTTGAAATTTACAAAAAAAAAATGGGGACAGAGGAGTTAGAATTAAATTACCTTCATTTTGAATATCAAGTAGCTCAACACAAAGTGTAGAAAAAGAATTTTTAAAAATAACGATAGCTGTAAAAATTTAACACTTCGTGAAAACGAAAGAAAAGGGAAAACACGTCATTTAAAAAAGATAACTTTTTTCAGATGTCAAAAGAAATATTTGTTACAGAATAATAAAAGAGAGATGTTCTAGTTTAGGATTCCTTACAATCATACATTTCTAGCTAAATTCTCTTCTATACACAACAAAATTAAAAATCCTTAATCTCATGAGGGCTAAATTTAGAGCCGTTAATGTAAAAAGGAGTAAAACTGTAAAACCATAATAACTTTAAATAAAATATTAAGTTGTTCTGTTAGAAAAAGAATCTAACTTTATATTTAGTGAACGCAATTGTTTCTCAGTGTCGCCACCTTATCTAAAGTTGAACTCCATTTGACCCTTTCTTGTCTGGATATTGGATATTTTGGACAATGGGTTTTGGCACTGAGCAACAATTGGAAGAAAGAGAGAGATATGTTTTCTTAAAGACAGATAATAAAATGGTATAGTCAACACCGAAAATATATCTCTCTCAGGGATTACTACATTTCTTAAAACAGAAGAACACTTCGAAAACAACCGTTTTTTTTTAAACCAACATTATTTGTTGCATTTGACTATTGAGTGGTATGTATTTATATATATATATGTATGTGTTGAATGCAATGATTGTCTGTGTTTGGTGTATTGGTTGTTCAACAGAATGGTTAGTGTTACCTTTACTTTCTTTCGTTATAAGAGTTGGGAAGATTCTTATATTAACAAAAAAAAATAATTTTCCCAACATTTCCAAACATTCTTCAAAATTTCGTAAACAATTGCAAAAAACGAAATTTCACTTGTCAAATAATAACAAAAACAGAAAAACCTAATTCTACAAATAAAAACCATCATTTTCGAAGGCTTTCTGCCATCGATCTGATGGCTTTATGATCTCTTAAAGTGCCATTCACTAGGCTTCGAATCAAAGAATTCTTGACACCCTTCTTCGACCATTTAAAAGAGCCTAATCTGTGGTGCTTCAGAAAGTGTGGCATTGACGGAAAAAGGCCTTAATCGGATGAAGCAGAGTCTTGACTGTAGGCTGGATGTAGCAGAACCCCAACACTCTTCCGCTCCTCAAACTTTGGCTTCGGTGTGTGGCTTGGCAGCATTGTCCTGCTACATCAAAGTATGCTCTCGGTTAATCAGAACCAGTGGGTGACTTCTGCATCAACTTTTGTTATACCGGTTCCACTTGTTGACAGTAACCATATAAATACAAACAAATTTTAAAAAGCAATCAAAAATTGTTAACAAATTCATTTTTTTGCAACTTTTGAATGTTCTGCAAGTGTTTATAAACTTATGGGACAATCTAATATAAAGAAAGTTTGAATTTGAGAATATATTGGTTCTTTAAATTTATTTCGTAAAGTTTTATTATTATCCTTATTTAAATGACTTCTGTTCTCATCATTATTTTTTGTCTTACTTTATTAGATGTGTTTAATTATCTTTACTCATGTCATCTCGATTTTATCCTTATCTTTAATGTTTTGATTGTCTGAATTCATGAAATGAGTTTTGATTATTACCTCTATACTACATGAACACACACACACACGCACACACACAAACATATATATATATATATATATATATATATATATATATATGTGTGTGTGTGTGTGTGTGTGTATATATG
>JAUZSX010233348.1:0-15579 GCA_034780655.1 Idiosepius hallami
GTGGTCTCCGGTGTTGTCTCCGTCCAGTTCCCCTCTCAATCTTCTTCCGGCGTCTTACAATAATAATAACACTACAAATACTACTATAAATGAACTATTAAAAAAAAAAAAAAAAAAAATACTTTTCAGAGTTTTTTGTTGAGGGTAGATTAATACAATTTTCATAAACGTTGTGCATTTAAATTAAAACCTAATGAAAATTTTGAAAACGAATGCAAAAACTGATATTAATAAATATCAGAAAATGTAATAATCCTTTGAATCCTGACTTATCCAAATTACCAAGTAGTCATTCATAATTGTTATATTAGAGGAATCCTTTGAATTCCAACTTATCCAAATTACCAAGTAGTCACTGAGAGTCGGAACATATTAAACCTTTGAACCCCGACTTTTCCAAGTTTTACCAAGATAATAATTTGTCAAAAAAAACCCTTTTCTCTTTCAGTTTGCATATGGTGTTCTTGTGATCTCTCTTGTGATTGTTTCATTTAGAGTTATCAGGTAAGATAAGAATATTTTTCTTTTTTTTATTAACAAAATAATTTAATTCTTATACAATAGAACTTTAATAGTTCAATGGATTTTAAAGTGGTTCATTAATATTTGAAGCAGATTATTAATTATGACCAGATTATTTACTGAAAAATAGAAAAAATTGTAAAATATTAGACAGAAATTATGAATAAGCTATGTCAATCATCTTTGATTATCACCGATTGTAACCAAGGGCAGATAACCCTTGATTTTAGTTTATTTCCCTAGGTAAAATTTCTTTATCAACGGAACTACCTGATTAGACATTGCATTCACCTTAAAAATGGCCTTGTGCCAAACTTGGTTGATGCTGTTCACCAAGTATATATATGGAGTGGCACAACATAATGATGACAGGCTGTGAAAAGGAAAGATTTATACAGACACAGATGTCTAAGACAAAGGAAAGGACCTTCACATGCATTATAAGTAGGATCCCCTTCCATACTTGCCTACGGACACACACACATACACATATTGATTCTATTCTGTTACCCCAAACTTTGTTTGTACGATTATTCCACCTCGGATTATATTTTGTTAAAATTAAAGTTCACCGTATAACAGAGAAATATCAAAAATAAAATTTTTTTTCAATGGCGCATATCAAAATAACAGCATTCTGAATAACTTCACCAAATTTAATACAGACTTGTATAGGACTCTCAAAATATTTATTTACGTTATTATTATTAAAGAAATTTTAGCTTATAATATTGTTGAATATAATTTCCATAATATTTTAATACATAAATGATATTGTCATTTTGGCTCAAATTTATAAAATATTGCTTTAAATGTTTTTTTTTTTTTTTTTTTTTTTTTAGAAATTTGTATTTTTTTGATTGAAACTAAATTCACGCTTTTTAAATATTTTATTCAACAAATTCAGTCAATAAAAATGAAAAAAAAAATGTTTTTAATTTTGATTTTCTTTTTAGGCAATGTGAACATAACATAATTTTAGTTGCATCTGGAATACTTATATACCTATTTGGCTTTATTTTGTGGAATATTGATAACCATTTTTGTCCACAAATTAGGTAAATTTTTCTTTTTTTTTTTCTTTTTCTTTCTTCATCTTTTTTCTTTTCTTTTCTTCATTTCTCTTTTCTTTTCTTCATTTTTATTTCTCTCCTCTTTCATTTTTTTTAATGATTAAATGATTTATCTTCAAAGTTTCTTTTGATTAAAATGAAAATAAGACTTGCATCAAATTTTTGTGGTGATACCAGTTTTCATATAACAAATTATCAAAGCTATCAATGTAAACTTATCAAAATTTAATAAATACAAAGTTCAGGACTCAAGTCTGAAAATAAATATACAAATAATCAAACCTCATTTTTTTTTTTTTTTTCATTATTTTTCTTTCTGTTTCTTTATTCTAGAAAAGTCCGTGAAGAACTTGGTTCACTTGGTCCTGTTAGCCAACTTCATGCTTGGTGGCATTTACTTGCTGGAATTGGAACTTATTTAGCTATTGTCTTTTGGTTGGTATTTTTTTTTCCCCTTTTTTTTCAACTTCCTTCGGATCACACAAAAATTAATAAACTTTGTAATTCAAACTATAAAAACAAGGCCTACTGTGCGTTCGGAAGGTCACTGTGCGCTTTTCACCTTTGGATTTCTTCCTATAGTCTTAAAAATTCATGATAAGGAGTACGGAATGTTAGGAGGAGGCATTCATCTTAAATGCATATGACTGCTATTAAACATATTTCAAGTGGATGCCCATTGATTTTTATTGTTTTGATCTCATAAAAACAAAATGGCTGCCAAAGCGAATCTTTTATTTTATTCACTTGTATTATACAACAGAAGTTTATCTATTTGATAAATATAATATCAAATAGATTATTATTATCTGTTGGCTCCCACGAGTGTCTGAAATTCTGGGAAATGGCAAAGCAATAACATTTTGAAACAATGATATTTTAGGCTGTCTTGTCACCAGATCCAAAAACACTTAATCGCCTGGAAAAATGGTTAAAAAAATATTGTGTATCGAATCATATTTTTTCAGCCAAATTAATTTGTATTAATTTATTTTAATTCCTGCATTTACACGTATTTTGTGAATTAAAATATAAAAATTTATAAATATTTTTAACTTCAAAATTTGACGTTTTTTTTTTTTGTTTCTTTTTTTTTTATTTTGTATTTTAATTTTAATCTTATTTAAATTTTCTTTTTTTTATGAATTGATTTTTCCAGTATTCACACAAGATATTTATATTTAAAGAAAAATCCTAAAATTAAGGTGAGAATTTTTTCTTTTTCTCTTTTCTTTCTTTTTTCACTTTTTCCTTATCCCCCTCCCCCTCTCTCCCCAATTTAATTCTCCTTAAATTCTTTACAAGCAAAACTGATTTTATTCAGAAGAAAATTTCTTTTCAGTTTGTTTCTTTGTATCAATTTTGTTTTAACTCCAAACAATTTGTTAAAACCTGCCATACTTAATAAGCCTCCCTCCTGGCATCCAGTTTGATGCTGTCACCTTCAAAACTATTTTAATTCATATTAAAGCCATAAAAACTATTTAAAAAAAAAACCCAAATCAAAAACATCAGAATAACGTCTAAACTGAATAAATTCCAACCAACATCAACCAATCACCTTTTGAAAAAAAAAACACTTCAGACAAGCAATAACCTTTTTAAATCAAAAAATCCCACAACAAAATAACCCTAAACAAAGTAGATAAAAACTCTCCTTAAAAAAATCTAGATGACCTTAAATAACCCAAAAAGGTTAAAGGGTCATTAAATCAAACCTTCTTAAATAAGAATGAGTGATGTTCAAGTGATGTTACGTCAAGTTTTAATGAAAAAAAAAGTAAATTCTTTTCTTTTTCTTTATTTTTCAGATGCTTGCTGGATTCTGGCCTTATATTTCTTTCCCTTTTCATTACAATCATAATGATAATGGCTTCACTTCAATTCAACCAAAGAAAAAATTTTAACAAAATTAAAAGAAACAAACAAAATAAAAAAAAAAATGTTTTAAACAGAAGAAATGATTCAGCACTACAATCATCATCATCACTGTCATCATCATCACCATCAGCGAACGGGAACGCCACTTGCAGTTATGGATTGCTACGCTAGTTTGAATCCTAGTTGCTCTGTAATGTTAACATTTGGACTAAAACCATTGGAAAAGGTATGAACCTAAAACTAATGTTTACCAAAAATGGTTGTTCTCAGTATTGAAATGCCATAAATAAAACCCCAAAATCTATCACCAAAATATCATCATCATCATCATAAAATAAAAAGAAAAAAAAAACCCTTAAAGAGGGTTTTTCCTTTTTATATATTTTTTTCTAATTCCTGCTGTTTTTGATTTTCTCTAAGCAAAAGAGAAAAAAAAAAAATAAAGAAAACAATCAGACTTGTTGTCCCTTTGTAAAATGACCCTAACCCCCCCCCCAAACTCTAAAAAGTTTGAATTCAGAACAAAATCTATTTTTTACACAAACAAAAAAATCAATGGAGAAAAAAAAGCAAAAAATTTTTTCCCATTAAATTTCAAATGTTTTTAGAAAATAAAACAAATATAAATTTTTAAATTTCAAATTCTTTGCTTTTTTTTTCTTTGAATTCTGCTGTTATTTAAAGCTTTTTACCAAAATAAAGTTTTCTTGCTTTATGACACTGGTTCTAAAAATAATGTCTCTTATTTTTATTATTTTTTAAGTTGAAAAACTAGAAGATTAGGTCATGAATTCATAACTTCAGTCATCATAGAAAGGATTGCAAATTGCATTGTTGATCCATTTGGGCAGAATAAAAAACTATAAGAGACATTAATTTTCAAACATCCCTCATACATTGAAACAATAAAAGGCATTACTTTTGGAACAACCTTCATAAAGAACTTTTTTGATTTTAACTTTGTTTTTTGTTTCAATAAATTACAACAAAAAAATCACAAAAGAAAACCAGAAAAAAAAAGATTTGAATGAATTTTATTTAAAATTTTTGATCAAAAAGAAATTCAAAACAGAAAAATGACTTTTTGTTCATCAAATATCAATTCTGAAGTTTCTTTCTTTTTTTTTACCCATGGACCCTGTTTTTTGTCATAGTCTTTGATTATTTATTGGACATCCATTATATATATTTTTTTTTTAACAAATTTATTCAAGAACTGTTTGCAAGTTGAATTCTTTTAGATTATTAAAGTTATTTCCATTTAAAGATAAATTTTTAAGGGAAGGAAAATAGTTCTTGGGATTTTATTTTTATTTTATTATGATTATGATAATAATGATAATATTAATCATAATAATAATAATCATCTGTTATCAACTGCCCCCCAAAAAACAAAAAAATATAAAGAAAAAAACAAAACAGGTTTTCAAAAAACAAAAAAAAACAAAACAAAAAACAAATGTCTGTGTGTGTGCATACATGCGCACGCACACAAACCTACACACATACACACACACACACACACAGACACATATATTGATTCAAGTGATCAATAATAAAACTGATATCTGAACTAACATTATACTTGCCCAGTCATCATCATCATCATCATTATTATCATGAACTGAAAGAGGGGAGGAGGAGACCTGACATGTGACTTTCACTGTCAAAACCAAGCCGTCTCCTTTCTCTTGATTAATGTCATTGTTAACCTTGCCAGGAAAGACCTCCAATATAACACTTGTTATTATTTCCTTGATTTGCACAAGGAAGACTTGATATTTCCTTGCCATATTCAAAATGAAGGGGGGGCATTGGTCGGTCTCTGGAATAGTACTACGTCAGTTCAAATCCCAGTCAAAACCATTGCATCTACCTTTACTCACCTCGGGCAGATAGGGCTCATTAACTCGGGAGAGAAGCTCATCTAGATGAAGGGCAACATTGATTACAAAAGGCCACAAAAAATCTTCCAGGTCATGAATCGAGCATAGAGCTAGCAATAATCATCCCTTCACAAAATGATAGTCTGAACTTGTGAGATTTTTAAATCTCAGCAAGGAATATCTCGGAACACATTTTGTTCGGTGACATCTCTCATATTTCACCGTTTTTTTTTTCTTGATTATATTTTGGTTTGCTGCTACTTCCTTCCTTCTTGTTTTCTCTCTTCTTCTCAGCGTTTCTTCTTAACTGACAATATTACAGATGCTTATTTAAAAACTTTTTCCTTAAAACATTAAAGCCGTATGACAATCAAAGTTTAGGCCGGTTGTCCGAACAAAGTTTTATCTTCACTTATGTTCGGGCAGCGCAAGCAACTCTTTCTCGTAAAACAAGTATGCTATGGAAACAGCAAGAAAACACAAATTTGCTGCCTATATCACCACTGGGTGTAATGGTTGATGGATGTTCAAGATGAGGACAATGGAATGATTTGGCAATGAATTTGATCACAAAAAACAAATCCATAATTTTTAATCTAAATAAATCTACAAATAATCAAGCCTTATCTCAAGAATTGTGAAGGTAACAATGATAAGGATGAGGACAACAATCCAAAAAAATAAATCTACAAATAATCAAGCCTTATCTCAAGGATTGTGAAGGTAACAATGATAAGGATGCGGACAACAGTCCAAAGATTCAATGTACAAGAGAGACTATTACACATTCCAGTGCAACAATCTGGAGCAGCAAAACTGGAAATCTTGAACAATGTTCCTCAAAATCAACAAACGTGTTTCAACACGTGAAATACTTAAAACCAATTGCAATTGAATCGTGTTAAACAGTGGATTATGTTTTCTCTCGTAGAATTGATAGCGGATAATCTGCTGAGCGTTAAGTGGTATTTTCTTTTAAGTAGAAAGATTTATTCATTAATTCAGATTGATTAACGTTTGAGGCACATGTTGGAACTTGTGCCTTGCGCACATGGATTCATCATGTGATACTTAAAGACTTTGAAAACTGCCTTTCAGTTTGGAGTTTCAATCTTGAAAAAGAAAAAAAAAAATGAATGCCCCCCCTCATACCACAACTCAAGATTAAATTTACCTCTTTTTTTTTTTTTTAAATTTTACTTGATCTTGGCAGAATCAAAAAAGGGAGTTAATCTGCCTTAGGCAGATGAGTCTTGTTAACTCGGTAGAGTGTCTCATCTAGGTGAAGGGCAACGCTGATGCCAAAATCCCTTTGGTCTCCTCTGCTGCCAGTCGTTGTGGGTTCGCTCCACTGGATGCGGGCATTCAAGGTTCCAAGGGTGTCTATCTGATGAACAACAGATACTGCACCAATAATAACTTGTGCTAGCAAGTTAGAAGCTAAAGTGGAATACATGTATGTTGAGGGATGCAACTTCTATTTTTAGATAAAAGGGGCCGCAAGCCTCCGTCTGCGTCGGGGCTGCTAAGTGGTTAAGGACGGCTTTGGGTGTCCCAAAAGTCACTGATGGTTTGAAAAAATTAATAATTTTCTTGTTCAATAATATTTCAAATTTTTGTTTTCAGACTAAAAAATTCCTTCAAGAGTCAGGATGAGTAAATATAGACAGGAAGAATGCAACCTTATTGTGGAATGGTCCTTCCAACCATATGGGGTCAATAAGGGGAACTTGATTGAGTTACAGGTGGAATTTTACGCAAGAAATTCTCTATTGGCAAAAACTATAAAAGACATTATTGACAGATTAAAGGAATAAAAGGCCGTAGGTGGTCTCCCTTGAAAGGGCTTTGCAGTGTGAAACCAAAAAATGTTGAACATATATAAAAAACATAACTAAATCAAGCGTAAACACCCCTAAGTTTATATGTTTAATTTATTTTAAAATTCTTTCAAAATTCTTGAGATAAGGCTTGATGATTTGTATACCTATTTTTTGGGACTGTTGTCCTCATTCTTATCATTGTTACCTTTACAATCCTTGAGATGAGACTTGATAATTTGTACATCTATTTTTGGGACTGTTGTCCTTATCCTTATCATTGTTACCTTTACAATCCTTGAGATGAGACTTGATAATTTGTACATCTATTTTTGGGACTGTTGTCCTCATCCTTATTGTTACCTTCACAATCCTTGAGATAAGGCTGTTGTAGCACAATGGATAAACACGTTTTTCTACACTTTAAGATAGATTACTAACCCTCATATAATGCTAAGTCATCAAAGGGTAATAATAACTAAAACTATATTTCAAACACTTAACATCCCTAATTGAAAATGGTTAATGGAACAAGAATAGTTTACCCTTGTAAATTGAATAACGGATCAAGTTTGAAAGTCTATAAAAACACTCATTTATGACCTGAAGGTTCCTGAGTTTAATTACCCCCAAAAAGCTGAAGTGTTCATCAGCCAAAACCTTGTAAAGGTAACAATGATATAGATGAGGAAAATAGTCTGAAAAATAGATATACACAGAACTTGTGAATTTCAAAATACAGTGGAATTATGCGAGTCCAAATCTCAGTCAAAACAATTCCATTCACTTTGAGCTCTCCTGGGTAAAGAAGGCTTGTTAACTTGGGAGAGTAACTTATGTAGATGTTGGGATAAGACAGATTTAAAAAAACCCAAAAAACTGTCAAATTACGGGAAGTAACTCTTCTAAGTGAAGGACAACACTGGTTACAAAAAGTGCAGGAGATGCAAAAAGCATGTAAAATTGGCATTGCGGCTAACTTGCTTTGATGCTTGACTATAAAGATATCCTGTATGGAATTTATGTGTGTGACCACTTTTTAATAACCTTTATTTTTCTATGCATGGATGATTACTAGATGGGTCATGTATCTAGGATGGTTTAGTCAGTGACTATCTGCTGCATTGAAGTTCTTGAGAATCATATGCAAGTTCAAATCCCAGTCATTCTGTTTACATTCACATTTAGACTAATACCCTGGTGAAAGGTATGAATCCCCACATTTATGGGTTAAATTGTGCATTCAAACAACTACGTGTGCACAAAAGTAAGGTTTATAAAAAATGATTGTTCTCGGCATTAAATGACCGAAAAAGGTTAATATGCCGTAAAACAAACTAATTGGTCAGGCAGTTGAGTATTTCTGTTTGTTTTTGACTATTTGGTTTTGGTAACCGACTTTTTGTTTTCTTTCATGTAGTTTAGAAAAATTTTCATTAATGAACTAACAGCAAGCAAGCAAATCCATTTACTTAAGAGACCGCCCCCCTTCCCCCCCAAAAAAAAAGAGGCTGTCAAATAATTATTATAAACAATCAAAAGTTTCAGCTTGAAAATGAAAGCATTTCCTTCCCCCCCCCTAAACTGGGTTATGCGTGAGTAATTGAAAGATAGAAAATTCTTGCAATGAAGGCAAATTAACATAAAGTGATGATTCCAGACTTGATTAAATGGAATAATCCAATGAAAACAAAAAGAAGTCAAGAGATAATTGCTTGCGATCAAATTCACTGTTGATAAGGTCGGAAGATTATTTTTTTCGTTTTACAAATCCCCCCCTCCAGTAAGGCTTGAATTTTTTTTATATATCAAGATTTACTTAGACATTTTTAGGTGTCAGATCCTCTGAATTCAAGGGTTTGCCCTAATTATGTTATTAGTAGTATTTAATTTCGACATCGGTATAAGCTGTGGGCCAAAAGGCCTTTCTGTCCATCTTTCTATCTAACTATCTCCGTCTCTCTCTCTCTCTCTCTCTTATATATATATATATATATATATATTTATATATATAATTAAATATATTTTGCAATGTGTAGACAAGCTTGTTTCAGAGTTCACTCCTCGTCAGTACAGCTATGCAAAGCCCAGGATCGCCTTTAGCCAGGATCAAAACCGCCCACTGACACTGCGTCAGTTGGGTACCCTATCCTCTCGGCCACCAGATCACCTTGTAATTCAAACCACTATCTTATTCCACTGTAGAGTGCTCTACTCCCACTATGAAAGAGTTGGAATAGCTTTGCTTAGTAGCTTATGTAGCGGGAGTGGATAAATTACAATTCAAAGATCTCTAGATGGAGTGTACATAAAATATATTTTGTAATCTTTATGTATACATATATGTATATAGATAGATAGATTTGTTTTGGTTCTATCTGTTCTCTAATGGCTTTTGTGGTTTCAAAATTTGAAACCCATTAAGAATAGTGTGTATGTATCTGGTAGAATGCAATGATAATTATTTTAATATTACCCACCCCTCCATCAATCACACATAAACTTATTTGGTTTTATCCAGGTGTATGTTTATCAAACTGGTTAAGATCTGGTCAAGAAATGTGACAGCCATAAAACAAACTCCTTGAAGCTTTTTTTTAGCTTTTATTTCTTAATTTGATGTGCCTTTAAAAAAAATCTTCAAATAAAATGTTCTAAATTAAAACATTTGAAACAAAAACTTAAATTCTTCTCTCTCTTTTGGGAAGGTCCACTTAGAGCAGTGGATGGGCAGTCGCACTTCAAAATTGCGATATATAAGTTCGAATCCAAGTCATTCCGTTTACGCTCACATTAGGACTAATACCCTTGGGAAAGGTATGAACCATCACATTCATTAGTGTATATTGTGTTACTCAAAAAACTACCTGTGGACATAAAAGAATATTTCTCAAAAAATGATCTCTGCATTAAATGACCGAAAGGAGTTGATATGTCATAAAACACAAATCTTTCTTTTTATTTTATTTTGTATATCTATTTTTATTGTTACTTTCCCAATTGAAAAGATGAGGCTTGATAATTTATGCACTTATTTTTCAGTCTATTGTCCTCATCTTTTTCATTGTTACCTTCTTCAGGTAATAAAACCTTGGAACCTTCATGTCTTAATCTAATGTTTCCACAGTATTCTAATCTGAACCCATTCTTCAATCCCAAAAAGAAAATTGTTCTCCTTCACTTCAACTCTAATTGAGTTGAATTATTTCTTTTTTAGAAATGAATTTTGTCTGATTGAACTCTTGACCTTCAGATATTGCTTATTTAGAACAAAGAAACTTGATACGTTTTTTTTCTTCTCGGCTAGTCATGTCTAATACTTGATGTTGTCATCTAATCATGAGAGACACACAATGGTCGATATTAATGCAATTATAAAATTTCTGAAATTCAATGAATATTTAATCTGCATAGAAAATATTTATCTCTCTTAAATTTTGTATTATTTTTACACATCTCTGCTCTTTGTGGACCACAACAAAATGTGAAGATATTTTGCTAGCATTTCAGTATCTTTATTCTTATAATTTTATAAAGTTGGTAGGATTTTACAATAAAATAGTTTAGACTCTGACTCTTTGATTTCACAGCTTTGATTTTAAAACCAGACTTTATAAAGTTTACTTTCTAACAATTTCAGCAGAAATATTTTAGATTTTTTTTTTTTTGGTGTAAAATTCTAAACTCTCTTATTTTTTCAAATTTTTATTGATTTTTTTTGCATATTTTTTTTCTTTTTTTTTTTTTTGGTAAATCCTAGTTTCCACAGTTGACCTCTTTTAAATTCTACTCATTTTTATGTGTGTGGGGGATTGGAATGTATTTAGTATTGTTTTTTGCAAAAAAAAAAAAAATGGCTGGTTCCATAATTTAAGATTTTAATATTTATTTAGAATATTTTTGGGATTGAAATTATTAAACCATTTAAAGAATTTAATTTGTGATTTTATGAGTTTCTCTGCTTAACAGATTAATGAATCTTTCATTTGAAATAAAAACCAGGCTTTTTTGTGCTTCCTGTCTAGTTGTTTAAAATGTTCTTTAATGATGACATTTACTGCAAATGTTTTAGTGACTTATTCGTTATAACCTGACAGAAATTGACCTTTAATTATTGTGCTAAACATATTTTGTTTCAATATTTTATCTTTTTTTTTGTATCAGAATAAAATTCATCATTTGTTGTGTCTACAATGGTTTTTTTTATATCCAGACTAAATGAAAATTAGCCAAAGAGCAACTCCTATTCATTTTTTTGATTCAGTTAAGTACAGAGTGTTCTTGAAACATTCATTAAACTTGTAAATTCACTGAAATTTGGTTGAGTATTAAATCAATTAAATATAACAAATAATGAATTTAATGGTTTATTTATCATCTCTATGAAAAAATATAACTGAGGTTAATTATCGTGAAAATAAATAATTTTCTTTCTTTACATAAACTCACTTTTTACATGAATTTCATTGTTCTTTCACAGAAAAATCTTATATACCATCTTTTTATTTATTTATTTATTTGACTTGAATATTAAAAATAAACAAATAAAACAAATTTTGAGTTTTATATTAAAGATTAAAAATTGTATTTTGATAATTTAGGCTTTTTGTAAAATATTTATTGAATTTACTGATTTAATAATTTTAATAAGGAAATAAATCAAATTGATAATTTTAAAATGATTCATTTATGAAACAGAAAAAATAAAATTATTTGAAAAGGTTGATATGCCATCAAACAAAAATAATCCAAATTGCTTTAGGTTTTAATCCAGCCTTGGTAAATTAATAAATCCTTCTTTTGATATTGATCTCCAATAGAACAAATAGAAACATCTTTCATAATATTGTGATGGCATTAGTTCCACTTATGACTTCTTTTAGTTATATTTTCAAATGAGACAAACATTAAAACTAGATTTATAGGCCTAAAAAAAAACAGTTAAAAATAGACATTTTACTTTAAATGCAATTTGGCTGTAATAAAAGAGTTTCTATTTATGTAGAATTAGTTTCCAAAGAATCTATTATAATAATTGTATTCCTGTGTGTTTCTTCACAATTTCATTTGGCACAAAGATTCTGTATTTAATTTTAATTCTTTTTAAATCTTTTTAGTTTTCAGTTTAAGAATAAAATGGAAAATTGATTTGTTTTTCTTATTTAGTTTTTCATCAGTGATGAAAAAGGATTTAAAAAAATCTATGACAAAGTCATTCAAATTTGCAAATGAGCCTAAAAGGAGCATCAATGCAAGCCCAAAGCAAAATCTAGCAATACTTCTCAACTTATTAATAGTAAAGCAAAAAGAAAAATTAAAAGAATTTTCCTTAGAGAATTTCTTCTTCTTCTTCTTTTCATTCTTTTATAGAAAATTTAGGAGTAAAACTATATTTTCTAAAGTGGTTTAAGATGGAGGGGGGGTGACACTACTTACTGAGGTCAGAAGGGACCAAGTTTAGTTACCCCAGCAGTATTGTCTACACTTTCCTGACTTCTCTAATTTCTTATCAGTGATACTTAATACAGACAAACTAGTCTAAGGCTTTCTATAGTTTAGATCTTCAAAGAGGATGAGTCTGTCCCCCCTCCCAGAAACACCCTCTGTCTCCTCCTCACTTCTTTACAAAATAATAATAATAATAATCAACTAATGATTTACCCTTGTTCTTTTAACTTTCTGAATTGATGTAAAACATCTTTTCATGATGTCACACCTTTTACAACTTTTTCTCTCTTGTTATTTTTGTAAAAATAAAATGTTATTCTCGATTATATCAGTCTACAAAAGACTAATTTAACTTAAGACACGTTTTTTTAACGATTAATTACTTAATTAAAAACTCAATTTTATTAAGGAAATGATAAATATTTTTAGGGCATAGTTTTTTGTGTTTGTTTTTTTTTAACTACATATTTTTTGTAATTACTTTAATTTTGTAGATTAAGATTGTTATAGGAAAAATAATTAATGCAACCAAATTTTGCTTGGAAAAATTATGTCAAAATTTTAGGCACAATTAAAAAAAAGATGCCCACTACTTTTACAGGACAATAAATGAGATTTTACTTTTATTTTTTTTAATATAGTTTTATCCAATTCTTTTAATAATAAATCTACTAAAAAGTGTAATTTCACTAATAATGAGAATATTCTAAAGTCTGAACCTTTTTACCTTAAAATCCTAATATTTCATAATGTCAGTCTTTTTTTTGCTGGCTTAGCATTTTTTAAATCTTATTTTCAATATTATAAAGATTATTAAATCCACAAAATTCAAAATAACCATTCATTCATGAAATCAATTCTTATTTATTCTAATAATCATTTTGATCTTTAGGCAAAAAAAAGTCAAATAATATCATTAATATTGGTTTCGAGACTATGACTCTAAATCCATGTCTATTTTTAAACTTTGTTTATTTTGAAATGAGGTCTTAATATATGCATGTGTGCGTAAGAAGAGTTCTTAGTCAGGATATGAATCACTTGTGAATTTGCAACAAACCTGATATTATGAGTCTATTTACTTTGTGGATGATCACCACCAAAAACGTCTGTAAATATTTTAGAAATCTTTTGAAAATGACCTTCATTAAAAAATATGTTATGTCTTCTTTTTTTATACCAAAACATTTTTTTTTTTTTCAGTTAAGAATTTAACCTTTTTTTTTTTTTTTTTTTCTAAAAGAAATTTCTGTCCCATTTGTCTTTTTAAGCCTTTCTTCTTTTTTCTGTTTATTTTGCAAGATTCCTTTTGAAAGCAATCATTGCAGAAATCTGTGCTCGATCAAATAAATAAATAGAAAATAAGATTGTGATTTCTAGGTTTGAAGAAAAGCTTGAAAATAATGGGTCTAAAATAGACTTGCTAGAGATTTGTAGTTGGTTTAATAATTTGAACATTTTAGCATCAAGTATTAAGCAAAGAGTGTTTGATGGAATGTGAGTCTAAGCAGAAAGTACTTAATTTTTAATTTCATGCTATTTGCTTTTGTAGATAATGAATTTATTGAGTGAGATTGCTTTGTGACCGACCTCACTTTCAGGGAGAAGTTGTTTTAAAAAAGGAATTATTCTGCTTTCTTGAATTTCTTAGATGCATTTTATGCAGGTTGTTAATCTAATATTAAAGCAGGATATTCAGCATTTTATAGGGATCATAACTAGATTCATGGTTTTGTTTTCCTTTTTCTTCTTTTTTTCTTTTCTTTTCTTTTTCTTTTCTTTTCTTTTTCTCTCTTTAACTTCTTTCTCTTTCTTTTCTCTTCTTTTCTTCTTCTCTCTTTAACCTCTCTCTTTCTTTTCTCTTCTTTTCTTCTTCTCTCTTTAATCTCTCTCTTTCTTTTCTCTTCTTTTCTTCTTCTCTCTTTAATCTTTTCTTTCTTTTCTCTTCTTTTCTTATTCTCTTTTAGTCTTTTTTTTATATAAATCAAGAAACATTTTTTAGTATTGAGTTTAATCCTTTGAACCTTAAGAGGCTGATATATCAGCCCAGAAAACATAAGGCAAAAAAAAAAACCCACACCAATACATTGGCTTTAATATGTTACTCTAATATAACAGCTCTGAGTGACTACTTTGTATTTTGATAAGTCAGGGTCCAAAGGGTAAATAAATAAATTATCTACTAACCCTAAATAAACAAAGTTACAATCTGATAAATAAAACTGATTGAAAATAATGCCATAAAAAATTAAATTTTCAATATTAGAGATCGTAATTTATAAAGTGCTGCAATAAAATGCTGTATTTAAAAACTTGCCTTATTTTCTGTCTCAAAATAAAATTGATTGAAACATAACAATAAATACATTAGGGTTTTAGATCATTATCCTCAATTGTAGCTTCCAAATCCTTCAGCGCAAGTCTGATCTTGTTCTGTTAACCATGACTTAGTGGGGATGTTATGTTTTGAAAATATATTCTTAGTTGTTATTGCCCTTGGGTAGGATTGAAACCCTAACCTTCAGATCATGCTTACTTTGAAATGTACAAAAATGTCCCATGAGTCCAGAGGCTTGTAAACTTTCCTTTCCACTTTTCTTTATTATCAAAAGTATGTTAAAAATGTTTCTAAACTTGTGGGACGTCTTCTTGTTCTTTCAGTTTCTGCATGAGTTGCCTTCAAAAAATTTCTGTATGGGTAAAAAACCCCAAAAAAACTCATAATTAATTCTGGTTTGGATGTTTGTTTATCTTAAAGTAATGTTCATCAGGTCGTAATAGCTTTTTGTTAAATTCTCCATTGTTGATCTCGAGAGATCATGGTCCATGTCCTGAATCATTCAGGGTGATTGCAGCATGTGATGTGACTGTGCAGGCCAATGCAGGAGCTGCAAGACGTGCCACATTTGTTGCAGATGTAGTCCTGCTGTATATGCATCATGAGAGATC
>JAUZSX010233459.1:0-15573 GCA_034780655.1 Idiosepius hallami
TGAAGTTGATTGTTCCATTTTGAAGTTGATTGTTCCATTTTGAAGTTGATTGTTCCATTTTGAAGTTGATTGTTCCAATTTTTTTATGTGAAAATAAGTTAATTTTGAAGTTGTTTATCATTTTTAAGTTGAAATGGTATAAATTCCTATCTTCCATTCAAAAGACGTTAGATTTTTCCATTATTTTTTTCTTTCTAGAATATCTAAATAAAGTCTTTCAGTTGACCTAAATAGTTTCCAAAAATTGTAGTTAATCGTTGTTTACCAGATTCAATGAGTGCTGATTACAGAAAAATAATAATTTGCCAGTTTATGGAGGAACAAACATGATTCACTCGTTTCTCCCAATCATAAAAAGTAAAAAATAATTCATTCTTTCCATGTTTGGCCTTTATTTATTAAAAGTCATTGTTGTGAATAAAATAATAATTGCTGTTAGTCTTTTACAAGTGCAGTAAAATTTTCTAACCTTTTTCTCTTTGTTTCTGCTACACTTTTTAGTATTTGGTTTAGAAAACCCAATCAACTGAGAAATTGAAAATGACTTTTTATCACACAAATTATCTTGGTTCAGTTGAATTTTTTTAAATTCAATTTTTAGCAAAAATAAATAAATAAATTATATCCTCTCATCTTTAAAAACTTGGCCTACCTATTTTGTGATTCAGCCTCCATTGTTATTTTATAAATTAATATTTTTTTTAAATTATTAGTCAACCAGGAAAAAGATTTTTTTTTTTAAATTTTTGCAAAAAGTGAAAGTTAGTTTTTGTAAAGAAAATTCTTGTTCTGCCATTATTTGTGCTTCTTCTTTTCTTGGATCTTTCTTTGGGCTTTTATTAGATATTTCTTTTCTTTCTCTTCTCTCTCCCTCTCTCCTTTCTATCTTTCTTTTTCTTCCTTTTTCCTCCCACTTGTCTTTCTTTTTTCTTTTTCTTTCTTTTCTTTTTCTTTTTCTTTCTTTTCTTTTTCTTCCTTTCTTCCTGTTCCTTTCTCATTTCTTTTCCCTTTTTCTCTTGTTTCTCTCACTCGTCTCTCTTTTTTTTCTTTTTCTCTCATTTCTCTTTTTTTCTCTTTCCTATATCTTTGTCCCCCCACACCTTTTTCTCTTTCTGCCCCTCTTCCCCCATTTCTTTTCTCTCTGTTTTCTTCTCTTTCATTTTCCTTTCTCTCTTCCCTTCATGTCTCTCTTTTCTAAAAAAATAAAGACCCTTTATTCTCATCTTCTCACATTTTAGTTTATTAGTTTATGCATCTTTATATTTACTTAATCTCTTTATTCTTAACTTATATGTTCATATCTTCAGTAGGTATTTTGTAAATTCTCTTCTTATCACAACTAAAAATTATTCAACCTTTTTTTTTCTCTCATCCCATGTCCATCCGTCCATCCATCCATCCATCCATCCAGCTCCCCCTTTCCAAATAGCAAAATTTGTGTTTATTAAATTTATGTTTATTAAATTTATGTTTATTAAATTTATGTTTATTAAATTTATTACATTCTGCATAATAAACATGCAGAAATATTTCAAAGGCAAAAAACCCATTTTCTTGAGCTTTCATTTTTAACTCATATTTTTTTCTATTTGAATTTTATTAAAAAAACATGAAAATTTTTTAATTTGATTATTTAAAATTTTCCCTTCTTTTTTAAAACTCAACTCCATATCTTGTTCCTTTGAATAGATATTCAAATTTTAATTTTTGCTAATTAAAACCATTTCCACTTAGTGTTGCATATTGATTAATTTGCTCCCTCTAGTTATCATTAGAACAAACTTGCTTTGGATGGTAATTCAAGAACTAAACCACCTGAAAGAAAAGTGTTATATTTCAATGGAATTAGAAAAAATTAATTTAGTTTAATTTAATTTAATTTAATTTTTTTTTATACAGTTAGAAAAAAGGTTTTATTTTGGTGGGTTTTTTTTAAATCTAAAAATCTTGATTTTTTTTTGTTAATGCATTAAAAGAAACAGTAATTTTAGTAATATCTTCTTTTGATTTTTTTTAATTGTTTTTTTTTTTTTTTTTTTTTTGGAGGGGAGTGGGTAATTTTGCCATTTCTGCAATCAAGTCTTAAAGATGCTAATGGTGCTGTCAGAATTAAGTTCTAGGTTATTGAATTTTAAAAAAGTACATTTAAATATCAATTCTCATTATTTTGAATTTGTTTTTTTTTCTTTTTTGCAAGTGTGTTTTCTACTTCAAAATAATTAAAAATTTGTCTTAGCAATTTTTTTAACTGTCAGTTATGAATCATTTCCTTCCATATAATCAACAATCTGAAAAAAAAAAGAATTGTACTGCCAGTTCAAAATGTCTGTAATTTTACACCAGACTGGAATCATATTAATTAATTTTATAATGTTTACTCTTCACCAAAATTTGGTCATGGTTGAATGAAGTTTGACCCTGTTGATGTGGATAATTTGCAGGGTATAGTTATCAATATCAAACATTTATTTCATATCAAGTTTGGGTAGACCATAGTTTAGCAAGAACACATGTAGCTGTTGTGGTATAATAAAAGGTAGAAAATGTGTCTTCTTGTCATCCTCTATAAATATAATTCTAGGTAAGAGTTCATTATCATTTGGGTAGGTAAGTTCACTATAACAGAAACTTTGTACAGTAAAACGAGTTAGACAGAGTACCAGAGAGGAAAACTTTTAATGAGGGTTCAAGGGTTACTGTGATAAATATTATAAAAAATAACTTTAATTATGCATTATTCCCTGAGTACATAGAAAATTAATGTTATTTTTTGATAGAGCACAGAACATGCACACATCTTTTAGCAAACTGCAGTGTGTTGATTGTATTGTCTTAGATATTAGGGTGAAAAATACCTACCTTTTTTTATAACTATACTATAGTTAAAACACCTTTCAAAAGTTGTTTGATAAAGTAAATAATTGTATTTGGCCAGTTGTAAGTCATATTTTAACAAAGCTTTAAGTATCTAAAAATGTATGTTGTAGCAGGTAAGGTATCTAAAAAATGTAGTGATGTAGGAGAATTTTAAGTTAAAAAGTAGGCAACCTACAAGGCTTTACTGTATTATATATTATATATCATTATATATTCTTCCTCAATTTTGTTTCCTTACAAAAAGAAAGCTTGTAATCTGTTAATCTCTTTGAAATTGAATTAAATTGAAAGATTTCTTTATGAATCTCTTTTGTCTTGTAACTGTTTTTCTTTTTGTAGATCTTCTTTAAGATAATAAGATTTTATCCAAAATAGCTTTATTTCTATTTTGGATTCTTAAAAAAACAAACTTTTATGGCTTAAGGAGTAAAAGCTAAGACATTGGAATTTTAATAAATAAAAGCGAATTCTAATTATTTTTTTTAATGTACAAAATGAACAACCTTTCATAAAATATAACATCTTGTTTCTTCCACTAAGATACTGCCAATTGTTTTTTTTTTAATCATTTATTAATAAAAAGGTTTCATTTTATTTGAGCTTATCTTAAAGGAAATGCTGGAAATATCCTCCATTGGCATAAAGACATTATTTTCTACAGCACAGCAACTTTTCGGAAAGCCTTTACTCACTGTTGGAAAGATAGAAATTTGCTATTTGATGATTGTCTTATTGTAAAATAAGGCTTTATGAGTACAAAAATATCTATTTTTTTATGATTAGTGTGCCACAAAAATTTTGATGGATTCAAAAGTGTGCTTCTGTGGCATACAATTTTTTTCAAGCCTAGTGATGTCATTGGTCACCCTTAAGAATGAAGTATGGACAGACACATCATGTAAAGAGTACTCTAGAGAATTTTAGTATATATTAGAAATCTTAACCTGTTGCTAAAAAGTTTATAGATCAGTATGAAATAATTTTTACAGTGAAACATGAATTTATATGGTAACATATTGACAAAAGGACCATTGAATTCCTTGCAGAATTCTAATGATTTGTTAAATAAGAGTTTTAGTTTCAAAGCTGTAAGCTTGATTATGTAAGAGAAGATATATTTATAGCTTTTATTTCTTGATAATATTCTTTATACATTTGAAGCTATTAATTATATTGTAATGTTTGTATGTCTAGGTGTTGTTTGGATTATAAGAAAAATACAAATATTAACATTTAAAAAGACGTAACTTTATTTTATTCATCTTACATGTGTTGGGTCTGAGTACACCATGTGTCTGGCAAGATTCTGCACTGTCAAAAATAGACATCCTTTTGGCAACTCTGCCAGATGGATGCTAAATTCTTTTAGTTCTTTTTGGTCAAGGATAGGTCAGGAAGAGAGAGAATAGGGGAGAGAGAAGTATTAGCAGACAGAGGGAGAGAGAAAAGAAGACCAAGTGGATTTGGGCATAGCAGTTCTTTGGTTAAAGGATGGGATATCTATTGAGAAGAGGAGAGTCAAACAAATAATGTCTTGTGTGAGTAGTAGTATTTTTGACCTGAGGTCATTTGAGTTCACTCTTTACAATATCTTCTCTATTCTTTTGGGTTTTTACTGAATTTTATATCAAATGAAATTATTTTTGGACTGATAGATGCTTTTTACCTTCATTAATTTTACTAGTTTTAAGAACTAAACTACAAAATTGAATTTTTACTTTGATTATTCTACAGGGAAATTCCTCAAACGGGCGATTGGTAAGGAATTTTCAAAGACTTTTTGTTGGAAATTTTTGTTTTTAAATTTCAATGATTCTTGTTTGTTTTTGGTTACTTTTTTCTGTCTTTTGACAATGTTGGTTGTTTATTTACAGTTTCAATTAAAAAAAAATATTTTAGTCTAAAGTAAATTGAAATTAGTCTTGGTAAAAGTAAAATAATTTTTGGACAGTAATAATGACTGATGATTACTTAGTTGATAAAAAGAATTTTTTAACATTATTAGCCAGCACCAGAATCTACATTTGGAAAATCTATGTGATAGATGTTAACCTAATGTTCAAGCCAAAGCTGTTAACAGAACCAGATTGAGTTACCAAATATCAATTTAATTCCGATATATCAAATTTCCAAATATTAGGTAATCAATTTAATTCCTATATACAGAGTTACTGAATTTTAGGTATTTGCCACAGTATGCCAGAAAGCACCAAAAATATTAGCCAATCTTGGTTAAATCTTAGATTTGGTGTGAGACTAGTTATAGCAAATGAATGCTCCCTGGCAGCTGTTATCTGATAACATTGGATAGTTTGTGTAAAGTCATCTTGAAAAGAATGTCAAATGGACCAAGCTGTTCAACAGGAAAAAGAGTAAGACCTGCACGTTTCACAACACAGCAGGTACTGCAAGCTTTGAACAATTAAGATTAAGTGAATGTTACTAACAAGTGGCAAGGTGGAGCATTCGTCAAAGCTTGAACTATAGGATGGTTTTGACACGGATTTGAACTAGTGTAATACGATTCCATCTACCTTTAGCTGCCTTGGGCAGATGGGGCTTGTTAACTTGGAAGAGTAGCTTATCTAGGTAAAGGGTGGCACTAATTATAAAATCCCAAAAAATTTCCTCTAGGTTGGCCTAGCGACTCTTTCTTGTAAAAACAAGATGGTCAGATGGGGCTTGTTAACTTGGGAGAGTAGCTCATCTAGGTGAAAGGTGGCACTAATTATAAAATCCCAAAAAATTTCCTCTAGGTTGGCCTAGCGACTCTTTCTTGTAAAAACAAGTATGCTACAGAAATAGCAAAAAAAAAAAAAAAAATTTGCTACGCAACACACCACTGGGTGAAATGGTAAAAAAACACTTTTCTAACCCTTATTCATCTTCCTTATTTTTTACCAGGGAGGCCAGGTATAAGGGTAAGTTGGCGTAGATGGCTCAGGTCTGATAAGATTAAATGATGAAATGTCATCGTAACTAGTCCATCATAGAAAATAGTTTAAAATCATGAGTTTTTAAAAAATCATTCAGTTGTTGGATTGTTCCTTTCTTTTATTTTTTTGAATAAATTAATAATTATAGTTGAAGAGGTGATCATCATGAATAGCTAAAAAATAAATTTAGTAGCAACACAAGGTCTGTTTTAAGTTACAAATGACTGACTTAATGCTTTATTTTGCAGATGTTCAATTCTGCTTGTTAAATTCTGAACTCTTATCAGGAAAGTTCATATCTTTCTTGGACCATTACATTTTCTTTTGGAGTAAACACTAGATCTTTCATTCTGTGACCTACACTTAGATTGGAAAAAAAAAGAAAAAGAAGAGGCAAACAAATGCCAATACTCCCCTGAACATCATACTATTTTCTCTGAGTGCCGGTGTTGCACATCTATGAGAATTTAGTAACAAAATAAGCTTTGATAAAACTTTAATTGATGCCAGTGAATTTAAAGGCGAAATGTAATTGCTCAGATTTGAAGACAAAGCTCACCAAAATTTAAACACACAATTTATGGATCAAAACTGAAGCAACAAATTAATTAATGCAACCAAATTTCACTTGTCAAAACTTGCAGAAAAATATATCGTGATGATAGGCACAATTTAAAAAAAAAAAAAAAACTAGAAAAAAAAAAGAAAAGTTGCACCCACCACTTTTACAGGCCATTTCAAGTAAGTTTTTATTTTCCAGTCACAAAACTGTCCCTAAATCTATGGGATGGGGTCAACTTGGGACACTAGACAGACTTTGGAATCGTAATACACAAGTTCAAATCCAAGTCGTTTCGTATACTTTTGCAATTGGACTAATACCCTTAGGAAAGGTATAAATCCTCACTTTTCACCCAGCTATGGGAAAGTAGTGGACATTTTATTATTCAGAAAACCGTGTGAACAAAGAGAAGAGTTATCAAAAAATGAGTGTTCTTGTCATTAAATGACCCAAAAGGTTGATATGCTGTGAAACCAACCAACCAACTAAACAAACTCCATATGTTCTATTTTTGTGCCTAAGTATGATTCACTACTTAGTAAGTAAATAAGTCTAAATAGCATACAGCCTCAAAACATACAAGACTTGTTATAACACTATATCATTCTATTTATACTCTGGTAAGAAGGATATATATTTTCATCTTAATAGAATGAGGTAATAAATAAGTCAATTTTGGGAAAGAAAACAAACTAATGATGTTTTCAACTGGACATGTTTCATTAATTTAATAAAGCTAACTAAATTAGCAAAAACATGTCTGGATAAAAAAAACATCTTTAGTTTGCTTTCTCTCCAAATTTGTCTTATTTATGACCAGATAGAATATTTATATTTATTTCTATTTCAAAAATACACTTCTTTACTAAAAGAGGATTGATGGCGTTCGTAGTTCTAATATTGGCTGATCTTGGGGGAGCATCACAATCACTTGGCAGGAAAATGAAGGCTACAGCAAGAAGAAGTTCTCCAGATGTCTTATCCTGAATATTTTTTGCAGTGAGAGTGGAGCAGTAGTAGAAAGCTTGGACTCTGGAATCATATTGCACAAGTTCAAATCAAAGTCAAAACCATTTCATTCACTTTCACCTAGCTCGGGCAGATAAGACTTTTTAACTCTAAAGAGTAACTCATCTTGGTGAAGGGCAATGCTGATCGCAAAATCCTTCTTCTGGATATTATATTTACTTGGTTGAGCGCCAACCCAAGTTTGGCACAAGGCCATTTTCATGTGTTCTTACCGGGCTTTTTGCATTCAGTGTTACCCTTAACCTAGATGAGCTGCTCTCCAGAGTTAACGAGCCCCATATGCCCAAGGTGGCTACAGGTGAATGCAATGGTTTTTGACTAGGATTTGAACTCGTGTACTATGATTCTAGAGCCCGAGCTTTTACCAATGCTCCAACTTTGCTGCCCTTCTTCTGGATATGATAGTTCTGCAAACAATACTCTTTATCCTCCTTGGTGTGGGGTCAATGGAAATTGGCAAGAAAGACACCATGATGTTTTAGCATTTTTCATTCAAATAACTAATCCTGATTCGGTATTTCTACTTCTAATAATTTGGGATTTGTAGTTGATTTATGTGATGAAATAATTCTGATTTGTCTTCCCTTTTTTCTCTGCGGGACTGTCTTACTTTATTAACACATAAATAATCGCCATTTTTGTATACGTATTCTTTCAGTCGAATAAAACCTTATTCGCCTAAAGGTATTCTTTGTCTTTTATTTGCCACACCCAGTTTTTGATAGCACCCCCAGATATTAACCTGGGTATTTTCCTGCCAGGCGCAAGATACAGTACCTGGTATTCGTAAATGGTCACCTATCAACTACTGACCAGTCTCGACATTGCTTAACTTCGGTGATCTGATGGGAACCGGTGTCTTCTCTATAAATATTCCACTTCAAGGAATGCAGGCAGCAGAAGAGAAAGACCTCTCTCATCATGTCTCATCTCTCTCTTTTCTTCTACCATGCGCTCACTGGATGTTCATTTTCATTACCATCCACAAGATCTCCCTAATGATAAGCAACGAAGAACTATTTTCTTTTTACATGCACGTTTAAACAAATCTGGCAATGGTTTTGTTTTTAAAAGTCTTTGTGTTTTTTATTACAAAAATTTGATTTATAGTGATGGTAACACTCCATTCACTAAAAATTTGTCTTGAAAAATAAGCTGGAGGTTGCAGTTTTTCTTTGCTGTTGCCAAACTGCACCGATTAGGCATCAGGTTCAGGATCTGCAAGGTTTTGCCAGTTTCTGCTTCACTTTTTTAAAGGAATTTTAACTGAATGTGTTGATGATTTGATATTCCCTAACTTTCAAGATGAACAACAGCTGTTTTTTGTTTTTTTTTTGTAGAAAAAGAAATTATCTAATTTTGAAATTTCTATTTTCCTTGGTTACAACCTTTTATGTAACAATTTATTTATAAATTCTCTGAAAATATCTTATTGAAGCTAGAAATAATAATGAGAAGATTTTTCTTTCTTGGAATTAGTTGAAAATGATTTTTATATTAAAAAGGGCAATGAAATATTGTAATAATTTCTCTCTTTCTTTCTTGTTACAGTCTCTACAAACAACTAACACTCACTTGAACAATGAATTGAAACTCCTGAAATCCAAAGAAGAAAAGTCTGTTCGGCTATCCAGGGTAAGGCATTTAGTGTAGTTCTTGATATTTTGTCAAAATTATTATTATCCTGACTAAGCCATTTTTTTTTTGCTCTTTTGATTGATATCCTTCATTTTGATATTTTCATTTTTTAATGTTTTCATTTAACAAAAATATAATTAAATAATCAAGAACTACTTCTAGTAATTCTTTTATTTTTATAATACTTTCAATTGTTCTAATTCCCACCTAAGAGAAAATGTTATAGATACAAAGATAGAGAGGAAAGTTCAAAGAAATAGAGGAATATTTTGACTAATAATTATAGCAGATCAAGATCAGTCTGCAAATCATAATTACAACATGGAAATTCTTTAAGGATTATTATTCTTTTTTTATTTACAAAATATATGATTGAAACTCAGTAAAAAATATTTTATAAAAAAAATTATATCAACTGCGAATATCATTATTGAACCTATATTGCCAGCATAGCAGGCAAACTTTCTACCATTGAACGACCAACACTCAGGAAATATGAAATTGGAAAGATGTATCAAATGCAAATGTCATTTCTTGCTGCAAATAGCATTTATTCTATTTTATATTCTATTGTTGATGTAAACAAATGATTGAAACACAAGTGACTAAAACGAACATTTTTTTGAAAAATAAAAAGACAATAAATTAATAGGGAAAACAAATTTTAAAAGATGTAAATACTCTAATAATAAAATTATTTCACTTCTTTTGGTAAATTTGGTATTTCGTGGGGTTAATAACCATAGTAATGACCATAGTAATGATGATAAATTATTTTTTTTCTTTTATCAAAGGAATATGAAGACCAATATAAAAAAGTTGAACGGGAAAAAAACACCCTAAAAATGGAAAAACAATCTTTACTAAATGAATTACAAGATTTGCGTCATCAAATTGAAGCTGAAAAACGAGTAAGTAACAATGTTTTCAGTGTTTCCTAATCCATTTTTTCTTTTTTGTTGTTTTTTTTTTAACCCAAAAAAATGTATCTTTAATTCTAATGAAATTTTGTGGACAAAATAGATCAACATCCAAATCTTATTGTGAACTTAACATATTCCCACGGGGGCTCAGATAAGAGCACAAAAATAACTTGATAAAATCAAAAAATGCAACATTTTATTATATAATGTTGTTCCTTTTTTTCCACGGATTGGCAAACCAGATCAGACTTGTCCCAAAATGAACACCACTGCGTTCAAACCAAGAACGAGAGAAAATTGTCAGTCAGACATTTTGTAGACTTTATGTATGTGGACTTCACCATGAAGTAGCAGTTTGACCAAATTATAAATTAATGTCTCTCTTGATATTTTCTAATCACTCGGTGAACAAATCACATATCTAAAAATAACTTAGTTATAAGTTGTTTTTTTTATATATATATATCTGTAAATTTCTTCTTTTTAGACAACTGAGAGTATGAAGCATATTTGTAAAGAGATGGAATTGCAAATCATTGAATATGAAGGAGTTATAAAGCAGTTTGAAGAAAAAGAACTTGAATGGAACAGAGTCACGTATGTAAACCCTAAAGTTTAAATTATAATCCAGCATTTTTAACTTGTCTAACACTTATACTAGAATTCCATCAATAGATTAAAGAATAGTATCAGATAGACTCATATTTTCCACTAATTTTTTTTTTCATTTATGTTTCTAGCTCTTTATATATTTTAGCTACTTTATAATTTGAAAATTATTTCCTGTTTCTATTAATCAAATCTTTAATAATTAGATATTAGTTATTATCTTCACTAGAATGGCAGTTACTTCTGTATGTACAAAATATTTTTTTAAAACAGTAATTATTAATTTCAGTGCTGTAATATAGTATCATAACAGCACTTAATAGACAATGGAATATCTAAACAGCAACTAGGAAGATGAGTACAACTGTTTGCAAAAACGGATATATACATATTATGAAGAATCATCATCCTAAAGGATGCCAAAAGAAAACATATTTGGTACAACACGTGATTAAGCGTCTACTTGATAAAAAAAAAAAAAAACGTGATTGATAGTTGGGTAATGAAATTTTGAGTGATGAAAAGTTCATACACCATTTTATCATTGTCCAAAGTTTGATGTATACACCTATTTAGCAGTTTTGCACGACTGAGCTTAAATTTACATATCTTAGGCCTGAAACTTCTCAATTTGCTTATTTTTACCAGGATTCAACGCCCCCCCCCCCCAGCAGACTTTTGGTACAAAATGGTGGGGGGCAAATGCTGGACTTAAATTTTTTTTATGCCTTTTTCAATGTGCACTCACTGGGGACCATGCATGTTTCAATTATTTAATTTATGTTTCTGTAAATAATTTTCATGCTCTAAAAACAATGTTACTTATTTTTTTAAGAATATTAAAATAATATTTTTCTAAACAGGCAAGACTATCAGAAAATTTTTAAGCAACGTAATCAAGATATAAAAAATATTGACCAACGTCTCCATGCAGAAATGGTTGCCAGGTAAAGTAACTGTTTTATTTATATGGATTAATCCGAAGCATTATTTGGGTTATTCATATTTCTATTCTAACCTTCATTAAATACACAATGTTTTAGCGAATGTACCATTCAGCATTTCTGTGTTATCACAACTTGAACTATTGAGCTTCCATAGAAGTTCAAACTAAATATTTTTTTCAACTTGCAGCGGTTACTTTTTTCATTTCATAAGGTGCAACCAGGTAATAATAATAATAATGCATGTTAATTAGATAAAATGTATGTTAATTAAATTAAAAAAATTAAAAATTAGATCTGTTAACAAACAAAATGTTCTTAAATTCATTTTGCTCATTTATACAGTAATTAAAACCATACAGTGTTCAGTTTTTCAATGGGGGCCACTTTTTATGATACTTACCCAAAATAGAAATAAAAAATAACTCTCTGGCTTAAATAACTTTTACTAACAGTAGTTATTGAAATTCTAATAAAAAAAAGTATTTTTCCTGTGACATTCTGCATTAATTTAAGTTTTTTTACTTGCATATTAAATCTGCGTATCTCCAAATAAAACATCAAATCAAACTACTTAATTTCTCTTCTGACACAAATTACACTTATATAAAAATGTTTTATGTGCATGTCTCTCTTTAAAATTTCAGTAGGCAGATTAAAGTTTATGTAAACACCAATTACAGAACACTGACCAGGATTTATATTTTTCTTAGATATATGGATAGATAAGAATATTTTAAAAAATTAACTCTTCAATAAGTGTTAAGAAGAAGAATTAATGAGAGTGTAGAAGAATTAACTGAATTAACTTTTTGTTTTTTAGGGATGCTGACACAAATATAATGAGTACTCTAACTGAAAAGTTGCACTCAAGTCGAAGTGAACATTCAGAAGAAATATCTACTCTTAAAGAACATCTAGATGAAGCAAAAAAAAAACTTAATAAATGTTTTCATCAGGTTTTTATCTTTTCTTTTTTCTTTTTTTTTTTTTGCTTTTAGAAACTTCATCAACAACATCTGTATTTCTTAAGCACATTGGTTTATTTGAATTAAATTAGATTTTTGCCATTCAAAAAGGAATATTTTCATTCAATAACTTGTTTTGTATCTTTCTATTATTTTACTCATAGAAATAAATATTTAGATAAATTATACTTTATTTAACAAATCTTTTTAAAATGTCAAAAAAAATTCATTTTGAAGTAATTTATTTGAATAAACTAAATTAGCATATTTTGTGGCCTATTACTTGAGTTTCTGGAAGAAAGTTTGCTATGTCTGTTCTATCATTCATTTCAGGATTTTTCTCATTTTGCTCATTTGGTTTTAATCTTATATTTTCTATGATAAATTGCATAAATGCAGAAGAAAAAGTACTTTACTTTTTGTTTATTTTGCTCATTGTTTTTAAGTGTTAGATACAAAGATTAATTTGAAAATAAAATGAATAGTCTAAATTGTATCTATCAGTTTACTGTAATAAAGAACTTGATTACATTTTTATGAGCGAAGTATAATCCAGGTAAAAGATATCTTGTATAGATTGGATGAAGATATTGTTTTATTAATTGTTTGGTTATTGTGTTTGGTGTAGAGAAGTCAGCTAGGTCCCCGTGGGCTCAGCAGGAAGTAGACTGGGCTTATCATACCTTTTGCAATACAAAACAGACATGATGTCGCCTTTTAAATTAGTCTGAGAAATACATGCATAATCAACACTGGAATCCTACCACCTCCAAGTTTGTCAACTCACTTAGTGCTATGATACCCATAAGTTACACTGTTACAACTAGATGGAATGGATGACAGGATTCCCCCCAAAAAAAAATTAACAAAAGCAAAAAATTAAATAAATAAAAAAATACAATTAGGTAGCAAAATAGGAATTTTGACTTCGGAAAAATTAAAAAAGAAACACAAAAATATCAACCCTGACACTTGACACTCAGTCTTATATTCTGTGGTACCAGCCACATTTAACGTTGCCACCGAGGAATACCTCTTACAGCTGATAAAACTTCAGACCATAAAAAGTTTGCATGAGGTTGTGCACAGAAATAAGTTTCACCGAATGAAACAAGACATTGGTGTGTCTGTCACACATTTTCAATCTCATTTATGTGGTAAAGCTCATTTTTTGTGGTTTTCAAATCAACTATAATATAAAACAGACACATGTGGACAAGATGTGGAATTTTCCAAGTATAATGGTTCTGGTCAGTTGTTTGTGGATCTAACAAATCTGGAATATCATATATTACTAGAAGCAACTTTGCTAGCCTTGTCTGAGCAAAAGGTTGGTTTGCCTAGGGGCATCAGACAAGTCAACCTCCTTACTTCCATGGTGTAGCTATGCCTATTGCATCATCCCAACCAAGAAAGCCATACCAGAGACTACTCAACCAAACCCAGACTTAGCTGGCCTTGAATGCCAAACCTTGCAGCAATTGTGGACAGGCTTCACAACAAGGGGATTCAATGAGCGGTGAAATTAAAATGCTACAATTGTGGAATAACTGGACACATGGCGAAAGTATACCGAAAAATTACAAGGAATCACAATGAGGCTTTGTGTAAAACTCTGGGAAGCAAGCAGTCGTGAACACCCACACGAAGAAAACGACCAAAGAACATGCTTTGCCTAGAATACAATACTTATTAAAAAAACTTTAGTACACAAAAATTTACAATGCCAACTCATAACCAACAGTGCAGAAACCATGCTTTTTTTCAATACCCTGAGCATGTAACAACTTTATCAGTTTTTGTTTATGCTGTTAAGCCAACTTATAACGACAAAATAGTCTTTAAATATTCCGACTCTGAACCAAAAAATAAATATAGAGAAAACACTGTTGATATTAAACCATCTTCCAACAGCTAAACGGTTTACGAAAAATTTGAATTCTGAACCCAAAAGTGTACACACACATAGAATAATGTTACTTAGCTAGGTTAGTTTTGAACCATGTACAGGTGGAAATTCCCAACGAATGAAAAAGGCAATTGACAGAGTGAAACCCAGTTAAAAGAAAGAAAAAAAAAAGAGTTTATGAAAGACAAACTTTATCAATACTCTGTTTGAGAAACAAAAGATTGGAATAATGGCGAAAGCTTATCAACTGTCATGGTGTTGGTAGCTGGTTGTTATACCCAACTTCAACCAATATTACCAGAAGAGAGTAGCCAAGCTCTTTCACAACGTCACCAGAGGCTTGCCAACCATTAATCACAGCCTTTGATCGATGATTGTTACGACAGATACGTAACATAGACCTACCACTAGAGACCGGGGCAAGTCTATATGTTAAAAAAACATGTAAAAGTAAAATTTGTTTGCTCGCTTCTACCATTTGAACTTAAAATAATTTGATTTTTTTCTGCAATATTTTTCCACATGTATCATTTGGTTCAAAGGACTTTTTTTTTAAAAATAGATTGTACATTAAAAAAAGTCCTAAACCTGTTGTAAATTAATTACTAAAGGTAATTCAATCTTTTAATATTGATTTTTGTTTTATATTTATTAGTTGGCTGAAACAGAGAAAAAGGTTTCTAAATTGAATAATGATAAAAGTGACATGAAAAAACTTTTGTTAGATAATAAAGAATACGAGTCTCAGCTAAAAGAACTTGTAAGTATCTAGCCTTTTTTTATTTAAGAAAATCATCTTTTCATAATTATGGTAACAAAACACTCAACCCAGGTTGTTATTAAACAATGTTTATTGTTTAACGTTTTTAGCTTTCAACTTTTGAATTTTTTTTTAAACATTAAATTTTTTATGAATTAATAAAAAGAATTATATATAAAATAATATATAAAATTAAAAAAATTTTATTTTCAATTTTAAAAGAATTCCGACACTTTTATTAAACCTAAACTGGAAATAAATATTATTGTTATTTTTTTAAAGCTTAACTGATTCATGATGAACCTGTTGTAGTGTAAACGTTTTTTTTTTTTGTTTTTTTTGTTTTTTTTCTGTGGAATATTTATAAGCAATTGTACACTAATTTACTAGATTATTAAAAAAAAGAAAAATGGAAAAA
>JAUZSX010233568.1:0-15573 GCA_034780655.1 Idiosepius hallami
TTTTATTTGTTTTAATGTGTTATTAGTTTTTACTGTTTATTTGTTTAGAATTCAATTTTTTATCAATATTACTTTTCAGTTTGTTTAGAATTTCGAATATGTACACACACACACACACACACACACACACACACACACACATATATATATATATATATATATATATATATATAGTTAAATATAATATTATTATTATATATTTTTTTAATTTTTAGTTTTCCATTCCATTCTTAAAAATATACTGCAAAAATAATGTTTTGAAATGAAAACATTCAATACTTTTTTTTTAAAACTAAAATAGCAATATTCTTCTTTATCTTATATTTGACAATGCTAAGAGATCAAATTAAGATGTTTTAATAAAATCTAACTATTTATGAGAAGTTTCCCAGTTTTGCATCATTCTCTATGTAAAATAAAAAAATTAGGAATATATTTAATCTTGGTTTTTCATTTAATTGTTCAGCTATGATAAAAAATGTTGCTTTGTTTATATTCATCAAACTAAGTTTAAAATTTGAATATTCTCCTATGTTGTATAATGTAATGTAATGAATTTTTAGTAAAATTTAGTCTCATTTGTTCTGTAAGAATATTCAGCAGTTTTCTTAATTTAAAGTTATATTTATTTTCAATTGAATAAGATCATAATTTTTATTACATATTTTTATTATTTTTCATTATTTAGTATGATATTTTACTATGGTAAAAAAAAAAGTTTACTTTTACCTAATTTTGATCAAGAAATTTCCGCATGTACAGTTTAAGACTGAGTAACATTTTTTGCTTCACTAAGAAATCATCATTTTGTTCATCCTTTAAAAATATTGCATTTATGGCTGTCTATTTTAATGTTTTCTTCCTTTTTATTTTATTTTATTTTATCTATTTTGTTAGGGGAAGGATCTTGTACTTGGATTTAATCCTCTCTTCGGAGTTTTTAGGGATTATTTGAGAGCTCTTCTTCCTATTTCTTCCTTTTCTCACTCAACACCTTCCTACACCGCCTCATACAAAATTCCAACTCCTAAATATCCGATTTTTTTTCTCTGTTTACTTTTTTGTCTTGTCATCTGTTTCTTGTACAAATATATGTCAATCTTGATTGTATGTGAACAGCAAGGATACCCAGAATTGCCTTGGGTAAAGCTGACGAGTCAAAAAGGAATGAGCTCATACAATATTATGTTGGAATATCCTTCATTTTTTTAAATTCTGTTTTCTGCTAAGGTAGATAATTATGAATTGTTTGGAATTTTAAAATCAAAATCTTAATTTGCATTAACTTAGTGAAGTATCTATTCAAACAATACTGTGCTGAGCCACCAAGCGGCCCCTTTACCCTAAAAAGGCAAGTTGCACCCTCTTAACATACTGGAGCCTTCGACTCCCTGAGTTCAAATCCCAGTTAAAACCATTACTTTCACTAATGCAGCCTCAGACAGGTGGGGCTCGTTAAGAGAGCAACTCATCTAGGTGAAGGGTAACAATGAATTAAAAAATCCAAGGTATATAGAGTACATAAAAATGGCCTTGTGCCTAACTTGGTTTGGTTCTTGACCAAATAAACATGCTATATAGAGAAAGATAGACAGAAAGAGGGATGGATTGAAAGATGTATATTTCAACTGTGATAATAATTTTCTAATTAATCCTAATAATTAATTAATAAGTAATTACATTTTTTGTGTTACAATAGATCTGTTAGCCAAAGAGCCATGCGACCCTTGGGGAGCTTGCGGCCCCTCGCAATTGCGGGGTCTGCGGGGGCCCTAAGCACAGCCCTGTATTCAAATGCATGATAGCAAAGTAAAAATTAAGTTCGTTAAGAAAGTAAAAATTAAGTTCGTTAAGAAAGCTTTATTTTATGGAAATAAATTTTCAAATTTAAATCTAAAAAGTTTTTTTCTTTGGCATCATTCAGATGTTGAAGAAAAAACTCTTTAGATTTAAAATTTGAAAATTTATTTCCATAAAATAAAGCTGTCTTGTTTGATACTAAACAATAACTAATTAAGACATCAATTAACATATCAGACTTCAAGGATAGAACTTAAATGTATGTTATATCTTATTATTTAAAGACATCTTTATGTATTTTTTAAATGTTTTTTGAAAAAGATGATAATTACTTTCTATTTTTCTGGTTTTGTCATCTTGGTTCTGACTTTTTTACTTTTTTTCTTTCTTTTCCTTCTTTTTTTCTCTTTCTTTTTTTCTCTTTTTCTTTTTTTCTTTCTTTTCATCATTTTACTCTTTTTCTTTTTTTTCTTCTTTTTTTCTCTTGCTTATCTTTTTTTCTCTTTTTTCTTTCTTTTTTTTCATCATTTCATTCTTCTTTTTCTTTCTTTTCCTCTTTTTTTTCTTTTTTCTCTTTTTTTCTTTCTTTTCAGCATTTTACTCTTCTTTTTCTATCTTTTTCTTCTTTTTTCTCTTTTTCTCTTTTTCTTTTTTTCTTTCTTTCGATCATTTTACTCTTCTTTTTCTTTCTTTTCCTTCTTTTTTCTTTTTCTTTTTTCACTTTTTCTTTCTTTTCAATATTTTACTCTTCTTTTTCTTTTTTTTTCTTTTTTTTTTCTCTTACTTATCTTTTTTTCTCTTTTTACTTTCTTTCTTTTCATCATTTTGTTCTTCTTTTTCTTTCTTTTCCTCTTTTTTTTTCTCTTTTTTTTCTTTTTTTTCAGCATTTTACTCTTCTTTTTATTTCTTTTCCTTCTTTTTTCTCTTTTTCTCTTTCTTTTTTTTCTTTCCCTTTCATTTCATCATTTTACTCTTTTTCTTTCTTTTTCTTCTTTTTTCTCTTTTTCTTTCTTTCCTTTCTTTCTTATTTTTTCATTCTTTTTCTTTCTTTTCTTCATTTTGCTCTTTACTAATTTTTATTATCTAAATTCTTTCTCCCCTCTCCGATTAATTTATTTCCATATTTTCTTTTTTTTTTCCACTGTCATCCTTCAAATTGTCTGCCTATAAGTCATTCCATGAAATGTTTAATTCCTTAAGGAACCTGGGGCCATTTTTTTCTCTTTATCACATTCCTGGACACGCCCTGTATCCTATTCTTTTCTTTTTCCTTGTTCTCAGTCAATTCAGAACATCCCATACAGATATGAACAAGCCTCCCTCAGAGCTAGAAATCAAGTATTATAGATACCTTTATGCTACCCACCTGCAACATTCTCTGGGTGTTCCCAAGTCATAGTAAATAAACATTTGTTTGATGTTATTTATTTTTTCTTATAGTGGATATAAATTTAAAGAACTTAATAGTGTAACACAATTTGAAAAATATTTTTTGAAACTTGTGTTATAGAGTTTAGTCATGGGCTTCTTCTTCAGTTCAGAATAGTTATATATTAATACAACTATTTTTTAGACTGTTGTGCAAATCATTATCATTGTTTTATTCACAATGTTTCAGCAGATGAACCCTTCAGCCGTCTTCAGACGATCGAATAAATAAGATATAAGAAAGTGTAATAAGAAAAAACAAAAAAACACAATATCTGTCTCTTTTTACTATTTAGAGGCAAGTCTTAAGCTTTTACTATGTGTTGTGGTGCCGAGGGGTAAGCATCAAGAATGGAACAATCAGCAGGTGAAATAGTTATACAGAAGGAAGTTAGTAAGATACAGAAAGAGTTATTACAGTGTGTAGTCAACAATGCCAGGTAGCCTTATCACGCTGCGACTTCGGATGCGGTTAATATGGCCGCTAGGTGAGTCTATGTTTTGATGATAGTGAGGGCAGATCACCCACAACACTATGTGATATAAAGATTGAGAGAATTTTGATTTTACATTATTTAGTTATAAAATACTCAATCATACTGTTTATTTTATATGTAGAGATTAGTTTTAAAAACGTTGTTGTTCTTTCATTATTAACTGGTAAGATATTTTAGATAAAATACTGAAATATCAATGATTATCTCTTTATTAATCCTAAAAATGATATACGGTGTGTTTTTTTTCTCTTTTTTGTTTTTCCTGTGGAATGTTCACAAGAATGCATGTTTTGCAGCTATTTATCTAACTGCTTATTGGCTTAACACATGGAATGTTATAACTTGGGATTGCGAAGGTGTTTTCTTGGAGATTTTGTTTAAAGAGGCTCTCCACTAGTTTCTGAACCAGAAGAAATAAACATTATTTACTTTTGGCCAAGGGGAAATATTTAATTTCTTTTTTGTTTTAGTTTTGTTTTTCTGTACCTCTCCAGGATTATTGTATATTATTAGTTTTTATTAAGATGACTCTCATTCTTTTTAATTGTTATGATTTTGGCTTTTTTTTTTAAATTCTTTTCTTTATTTATTGTTTTATTTATTTATTTTTTTGGTTAGATTCTTGTCATACAAGAAGAGAAAAGGCGGTATCTTAAAGGAATGTGTTCTTTAATACTTTTCTTGTGAATGAATTCTACTTTAGTTAATTTTAACTTAGATTAGTTTATCATCATGTTAGTATGAGACCCTACATCCTGTAGTTCTTTTGAAAATGAAACCACAATAGTTATTAAAAAAATATCTTGTTTATATATAGAGTTCTTCAGAAAAAATCTATATTAGTTATTTTTTTAAAAAGTGTTTTAGACAGCTAAAATTTGCATATGTACAGTGCTGTCTTTCTAAAAAATAGCCTTCTTTAGAGAAAAACTTTAGAAATGAATTTAGTAGAGAAAAGCTTTAGAAATGAATTTAGTAGAGAAAAACATTAAAAATGAATTTATTAAAAAAAAAACATTGACTGTATTCCTATATAATAGGCTCCTTTTATTATCTAAGAGGCAAATTCCTGGTACCTTGGCGATAGATCATAAAAAAGGCTATAGCAAAACTATATTTTATTAATAAGTCTAAATAATACTTTCTTATTAATTTACTTTTTGCATCAGCTGTATCCATGCAAAATTCATACAAAGACATTTTCATGATAGCAGCTGATTTTCTATGTGCCTTACAAGGACATTAACCTTTTGTCACAGATATTTGTTCAGAGATATTCCTAGAATGGTAAACACTCAGCAGGAACTGAAATGCTGTTGGTTTCCATGGCAGTCACATTCACCTTGCGCCATAGAATCTCTTACACTCTATTCAATTGAAAATAACTTCAAGATCGCTGTGGACATCAATATGCAATGCGTGCCTTTTGTAGGTGAATTTCAGAACAAACACAAGTTGGTTTGTACAAAATAATTGTTTGTATAAATTTAAATAAGTTCCAAATACTGATAATTACCAGATGCTTTGTTTTGAATTTAAACAAGATAAAATTAAGGTTTTTTTTAGGTTAAACTTGACCAGAAAAATATTTATCATTACAGGTAAATAATTTTTTTTAAAATTACATTCATTCTGAGATTTATTTTATTTTAATTTTAATTTATTTTATTGTAGAAATGTTTATTTTATTATAAAAATATATTCAAAGTAAATTATCTATCTGAAACAAAGGATTTTTCATTGAATAATCATGGGATGCCCTTAGGGACAGTGGTTATGTGATCGAATTCTGGATTCATAGTAAGTGCGTTCAAATTATGGTTATTCTATCATAATCACTTGTGGACTAATGCCCTTTGGAAATGTATGAACCCGTTTTCCCCCCAGCTGTAGATTAAATGGCAAGAGTGGATGGGCCTCTCTAAGCCATGGGGGGCAACTCATCTAGTGATGGTGTCAAAATAAAAACACCCTTGATAGTATTTAGCAATGTCCCTTAATTAGGATATACATGTAGCTGGGGACCACCTGTGAAATATGAATTCCAGAGGAACTTGCAACTGAATTGATGTGTTCATTGGTTGAGCCGGCTTAACCTGTGACCACATGTACACACACACACACACACTAATGAACATGTGTACATACAGTCATACGCACTCACACCACGACTTGCACAAGTATGCTCACCCAAACATAAGCACACACACATTAAATAACTGCCAGGAGTTGATATGCCTCTAGACATAGATGATTCAGGAGTCATTTCAAAGATCTATCCCGATCAATTATGGTATGAAATAATTTACTGATGTTTAAGGCCCTCATTATTTGGGGATTTCTTTAAAATAATGGCTTTTATCTTTACAGCTGAATCTTTATTTGATTAACGACTTCTTAAGTCTTATAGGCATTTCAGATTTGGGCTAGAAATCGGATTAATCGAAAAATCCTACAATATTACAAGGCAGTTAATGGCACAAGATTGGTTTAAATGAGAATCTAAATGAGAAAGACATGTCAATTAAAGTAAATCTGTCTTATGTAGGTGTTAGAGGATTTTTTATTTGATTCTATTGATATTTGTAAGGATGAAGTACAGATTGCTGAATAGAGGATATATCCACTTAGTCCAGCACCAACACAAGGTAGGCACAAGGCTAATTTTATGTGCTCATTATATCACTGAGCTTTTGTTATCAGTGTTGCCCTTCACCTAGATGAGTACCAACTCAAGTTAGTCACAAGGCCAATTTTACATGCTCATTATATCACTGAGTTTTTGTTATAAGTGTTGCCCTTCACCTAGATGAGTACCAACTCAAGTTAGGGCCAAGGCCAATTTTCAGTGCTCATTTTATCCCTGAGGTTTTTTTTATCAGTGTTACTCTTTACCTGGATGATATATCTGCTTGGTTGAACACCAACCCAAGTTAATCACAAGGTCATTTTTACATGCCCATTATATCCCTGGGCTTTTATAATCAGTGTTAACCTTCACTTAGATGAGTTACTTTGAGATGACATGTTCTCCGCCACCAGGGTTTTCTGGTTCTGTGTTATCCTTACACCTAAATGAGTTACCCTCCTGTTGGGGAGTAAAACACCCCTCGATATAGACTCGCCGACTCAGCGAAGGTCGGCGCATGCGTGCGACCGACGAGTCACTTCGATACTTCACTTCGAGGCTGGGAGTCGCCTCGACGCTGTCTCCGGGGCTGGTCGCCCCATCGGCCATATATTTCTGTTATATTTATAATACACATTTTATACTGTCTCCGTTGTCTTTGTCTTTTTTTCCACAACAATATATTGCACAATTAGATAAAGAGACGGCTTTAATATTCATCAAAGCAGAATCCATCTCGCCTTCGGCATATTCCCTCTTCAAATACTTCCGGTTTATCATCCAGACCGGAAATGAGACTGATTATAAATTCCATTATGAAAACTGTAATGAATCTCGTCGCTTCAATTACGGAAATGGCGGCTGTAAATAGAGTAATTATTGAAAAGTGAAAAAGGTTGGTTTGTTGCCATGACGTCGATTAAGCTGTGAACTTAAGCAATTGACACACACACACACATACTTACACACACACACACACACACACACACACACACACACACACACACACACACATGAACACACCGTTGATTATGCTGTGAATAAAGGCAATTGATACACACACATACACACACACACACACACACACACACACACACATGAACACACTGTCAAATAGGATGTGAATAAAGGCAATTGATACACACACACACACACACACTTACACACACACACATGAACACACCGTTGATTAAGCTGTGAATAAAGGCAATTGATAGACACACACACGTATACACACGTACACACACGTACACACACACGAACACACTGTCAAATAGGATGGGAATAAAGGCAATTGATGCACACACACACGTACACACACGTACACACACGTACACACACACATGAACACACCGTTGATTAAGCTGTGAATAAAGGCAATTGATACACACACACACACACAGACACACATGTACACACCGTTGATTAAGCTGTGAATATACACAGACACACACACACACACATATGAACACACACATGAACACACTGTCGATTAGGATGTGAATATAGGCAATTGATAGTACAGACACGTACACACACACACACACACACAAGAAAACACCGTCGATTAAGCTGTGAACTTAGGCAATTGACACACACACACACATAAACACTTGCAAACACAACCGCACGTATACACACACACACACACACACAAACACTTACACACAAAGACACACACACACAAATACACAGTCGATTTAGATGAGAACTTAGGCAATTGACACACACACACGTACACACACACATTCACAAATGCACACACACAAACGCACACACACACACACACACGAACACACACAAGCGCACCGTCGATTAATCTGTCAACTTAGCCAATTGACACTCACACACACACGTACACACACACACACGCCCACACACGAACACACACATGAACACACGCACACATACACACAAACGCACCGTCGATTAAGTTGTGAACTTAGCCAATTGACACACACACACGTACACACACAAACGCACCGTCCATTAAGCTGTGAACTTAGCCAATTGACACACACACATGTACACAAACGTACACACACACACGAACACACACAAACGCACACACGTACACACACACACACACACGAACACACACAAACGCACCGTCGATTAAGCTGTGAACTTAGGCAATTGATACACACATGTACACAAACACACACACGTACATACGCCCACACAAACGCACCGTCGTTTAAGCTGTGAACTCAGCTAGTTGACACACACACACACGTACACACACAAACGCACACACGCACTCACACACACGAACACACACAAACGCACCGTCGATTAATCTGTGAACTTAGCCAATTGACACACACACATGTACACAAACGCACAAACATACACACGAACACACAAAAGCATTCTAAAGTAAATATTATATTAAATTCGATCTATCTATCCAAAGTCTTCCAAATTAAATCCTTACCATAATAAGGGCGGCGACGGTGGAGCATTGGTAAAAGTTCGGGCTATGAAATCGTATTACAAGAGTTCAAATCCCAGTCAAAACCATAGTATTCACCTTTAGCAGCCTCGGGCAGATTGAGCTCGTTAACTCGGGAGAGCATCTCATCTAGGTGAACAGTAACACCAAATGTATAAAGCCCGGGTTGGAGCACGTAAAAATGGCCTTGTGCCAAACTTAGGTTAGTGCTCACCAAGTAAATATAATATCCTCATCTAGGTGAAGGGTAACAATGAATGCAAAAAGTCCAAGTAAGAGCACATAAAACATGGCCTTGTGCCAAACTTGGGTTGGTGCTCACCAAGTAAATATAATGTACTCATCTAGGTGAAGGGTGACACTGAATGTAAAATCCTGGGTAAGAGCACGTAAAAATGGCCTTGTGCCAAACTTGGGTTGGTGCTCACCAAGTAAATATTAAAAAAAATCATTTTTTGACATCGGTGACCAAGCCTGCATTGTATATTATATTTACTAGGTGAGGAGCACCAACCAAGTTTGGCATAAGGCCATTTTTAAGGTAAATGCAATCGTTTTTAATTCCTTATATTTTCATTTTTATAAACCAATATTATGTTCATGATAAGTTCCTCTTATAAAACAGCTCTAAGTGAATAGTCAGAAGTTTTGCTAAGTCAGGATCCAAAGGTTTTAAAAAAATGAAAGAAATTGAAGATAGTATCGGGCAGTGCCGGGCTTAGCCACACAGCGGCTCTGTCGCAAAATGTGCCTTGTGGCTTCTTTATCCTAAAAAAGGCAAGTAGCCCCTCCTCAACATACTGGAGCCTTCGACTACATATACATACATATACAAATAAATATATATTTAGAGAGTCAGCAACAGTGGAGCATTGGTAAAACCTCGGGCTCTAGATCCGTATTACGCGAGTTCTATTTCAAGTCAAAGCCATTGCATTCTTCTTTAGCTTCCTCGAGCAGATGGGGCTTGTTAACTCGGAAGAGCAACTCATCTAGGGTTAGGGTTTAGGGTTCGGCCTAATTTCTCCATTTGCTTGTTCTGCAAAAGCGCTTAAAGTAATATCATTCCTGTGGTTGGGACATTATAAATCACCAGAAAATTCAAGTTATTTGCGGTCACCAAGGACTTTTAAATTAGATTTATTGGTCTAGTCTACGACTTTTGTCCTTCTAGGACTAGAAGCACTTAGAATACAAATAAATAGAAATATCTCATTGATACATAAATTCAGCAGCAGTGTAAAAGATTATTACTTTGTTCTATCCACTTGCTTTTGCCTCCCAGCCCATTACTGGGTAATAGCATGACCCATAAAACAATGTCCATGCTTGACTTATGAAATACACCTTTGAGACCACAGCCTAACAGAAATCAGATAAATACAGACAGATGTTTGGTTCTAGCCATTTTTGTACAGATTTTTAGTAGGCTAGTGAGCAGGGTATAAAACAAGTATAAAAAGTTGGAAATTAAGGCAATTTACAATCCATAAAAATGAGAGAATTAGCCGAGAGAAAATCAAAAGCAGTTCCCAGCCTCCGTCCAAACCTTCCACCGTTCTTCCCTTTCACATCAAATAAACACAGAGCTAACAATATAAAAAAACACTATTTGGATAGATCACTTGTAAGAATAGACAGTGTTAAATAAAAAAGGTTGGCTATGATGACATTGATAAATACCTTGGTCATAAAACGGCTGGAGGTAATGTCAGTGAAAATACTTGCCAGTGAATTGTGATGAGTAGTGAAAATAAAAAGGAAAAAAAAAATGAGGAAAGAACGAATAGGTTTGGGTCGGTTGGCGTGGCCCAGTGGATAGACAATCGAACTTCGGAAACGTAGTACGCGGGTTCGAATCCAAGTTGTTCCGTCTACTTTGACATGTCGACCAATACCCTAAGGAAAGAATCCCCATCTGGGGCGGTCGAAGGGGCCCAGTGGACTTCGGAACCGTAGTACACGGTTCGAATCCACGTTATTCCGTCTACGTCAACTATTACCCCTGGGAAAGGTATGAATCCCTATCTTCCCTCCATCTATGGTCGACGTGGCCCAGTGGATAGGGAATCGGATTTGAAATCGTAGTACGCGGGTTCAAATCCAAGTTGTTCCATCTACTTCAACTATTACCCTTGAGAAAGGTATGAATCCCCATTTTCCCTCCATCTATGGTCGACGTAGCCCCTGGATAGGCAATCGGACTTCGGAACTGTAGTACATGGGTTTGAATCCAAGTTGTTCTGTCTACATCGACATGTTACCCAATACCCTTGGGAAAGATATGAATCCCTATCTTCCCCCCAGCTATGGATTATATCGTGCAATTTGTGTTATTCAAAAAACTATGTGTGTATAAAAATAACAGTTATCATACGTGATTGTTCTCGGCATTAAAATGACCTATAAAGGCAGATATGCCATTAAATATTTGGACCCTAACTTGCCAAAATTACCAAGTAGTCACCCAGACTTATTATATTAGAGGAACATATTAGTGTCATACTATTGGTGTGTCTTCTTTTGCCTTAAATTCTCAGGGCCGATATATCGACTCCTTAGGGTCTAAAGGATTAAATACAAAACAAAAAAAAACAAAAACAAAAGAAAAAGCGATGATGAGTTCAAACGTTCAACAGAAAAGTCAAACTTAGTGGCCCCGACGAAGAATACGCCTAGCGGACCCTTTACCCTAAAAAAAGCAAGTTGTACCTCCCTAAACATACTGGGGCCTTCGACTAAATATACATACATATACAAATATTTCGGATGCAGATATGTTTAATCAAACTCTATAGGCAGCGAAGGTGGAGAATTGGTAAAAGCTTGGACCCTGGAATCGCATTCATGGGTTCAAATCCCAGTCAGATCCATTGCCTTTAGTTTAAGTTGTTTCAAGGAGATGGGCTCGTTTATTTACTGTTACCCTTCACCTAGATGAAATGCTCTCCCGAGTTAACGAGCCTCATCTGCCCGAAACAGCTAAAGGGGAGTGCAATGGGTTCTTTTTGACTGGGATTTGAACTCGCGTAATGCGATTCCAGAACCCGAGCTTTTTACCAATGCTCTACCGACGCTACCCAAAAAATATTGATATGCCATTAAATACAAACAGACAAACAGTCTGTCAAACAGTCTGTCATATTATATTCATTGTTCTGGATTATTTCCGAACAAAATGTTTTTGTTTCGGTATGAGTAAATCATCTAGGTTAAGAGCAACAACACTGATTTCAAAAGCCACCAAAATGGCCTTGTGCCTAGCTTTGATATGTTCTTGACCAAGTAGATGTAATATTTAATCACACTCTTTCCATCTACTTTCACATTAGGACTAATAACCTTGGGAAAAGTATGAATCCCCAAATTCCCTCCAGCTATGGGTTGAATAGTGCAACTTGTGTTATTCAAAAATTCACGTATATACAAAACAATTTTTATCAAATTAGCGTTTATAAAAAATGATTGTTATCGGCACTAAAATGATCAAAAAAGATTGATATTTTATTTACTTGGTGAACACCAAGCCAGGGTTTTTTACATTCGGTGTTACTCTTCACCTAGACGAGCTGGTCTCCCGAGTTAACGAGCTCCATCTGCCCGAAGCAGCTAAAGGTGCATGCAATGTTTTTTTTTTGTTTTACTGGGATTTGAACTCGCGTAATACGATTCCAGAACCCGAGCTTTTTTCCAATGCTCCACCGTCGCTGCCCAAAAAAGATTGATATGCCATTATATATAAACAGACAAATAGTCTGTCATATATTCATTGTTCTGGATTATTCTCGAACAAATTTTTTTTTGTTTTGATATTGAATTTAGCACAAAAGATTAATAGACAGCATTGCAAAAATTAATATTTAAATTAGATTTTTCGGATACATGAAAACATTATTTTTCGTCCTTTTTAATAAAGGGACAAAAATAATGTTTTCATGGAAAACCAAATTATTGTTTATTTTTCTAAAAAACAAGAAATAAAACAAGAGTAAAATTCATTGTATTTTAAATGATTTTATCTTTAATTGCCAGAATATTCTATTTTTTTCTGAGGTGGCTGTATTTTAATGAGAATCGTTTCTTTTTTATTCTGTATTCTTTAGCCTTCGTCTCAGCGAATTCGGTTGCATGGAATTACTTGTAAGGATTGCTTTTAGATAGAAGTAGGAAAAAGAAGAAAAAAAGAAAAAAAAGAAAATAAAAAAAGGAAAAACAAAAAACAAAAAAAAAGAAAAGACATTGAAACTGAAAAAAAATTAAGAAAAAAAAACACAAAATATAAGAAAAAACAATAGCAAAAAAAGAAAGAAAAAGTCAAGAATTTCAAACCGAAGAAAAAAAAAGAAAAAGAAAAAAAAATTTAAAAAATAAATAAAATTTAAAAAAAAAGAAAAAATCTAAACCGAAGAAAAAAAAAGGAAAAAGAAAAGGAAATAAATATCGAAAACAAAAGAAAGAAAATGAATAAGAAAAAAAGAAAAAACATTCCAAAATATAAGAAAAAACAAGAGCAAAAAAAAAGAAAAAAAGATAAGAAATCCAAACCGAAGAAAAGAAAAAAAGAAAAGAAAAAAAAATCAGAATTAAAAACAAAAGAAAGAAAATTAAAAAAAAAAGAAAAAAATCTAAACCAAAGAAAAGAAAAAAAAGAATTAAAAACAAAAAAAGAAAATTAGGAAGAAAAAGAAAAAGACAAAAAATAAATAAAACCGAAGAAAAAAAAAGAAAAAAGAAGAAAAATTACAAGAAAAAAATAGCAAATAAAAATAATTAACAAATAGGAAAAAAGAAAAAAACGAAAAGAAAAAAAGAAAAAAAAAGAATTAAAAAGAAAAAAAGAAAATTAGAAAGAAAACGAAAAAGATAAAAAATAATTTTAAACCGAAGAAAAAAAAAAAGAAAAAAGAAGAAAAATCACAAGAAAAAGAATAGCAAATTAAAAAAATAACAAAAAAGAAAAAAAAAAGAAAAGAAAAAAGTAAAAAAAAAATCTAAACTGAAAGAAAAAAAGAAGCAGAGAAAAAATAAATAAAAAAATGAACTGAAAAATAAAAATAGTAAAAAAAATCTCACCCCACAAAAAAAAAAAAAAAAAAAAAAAAAAAAAAAAGAAAAGAAATGTAAACTGAAGAAAGAGCGAACCCTAAAACAAACAAATAGAGAAGCAATAAATAAATAAAAACGTAAAGATAATGATTAGATTTGTTTGCAGGATTCTTTCAGTCTTTCTGCAAAATTTGCTTTTAATGAATGCCATCTTCTTGTAAGGCCGAGAATTCAGATGAAACATTTGCTGTTAAGCCTGTTTTGAATTCACAATTTCGTTTTTGTTTGTTATTATTTAGTTTAGTCGTTTTATTCAGGAGGAGAAGGGGGCTATGCTACAATCATTATGGAGATAGCTAGGTTAGGAGAGAAGAATTGGGAACTATCAACACAAATGCATTTTTAGATAGAATTATTTTCTTTTATTTTACAAGCTTACAAATTTGAATTCCATTTATGTGGTAAGCTTTTTGAATGTTATTTTCTCCTAAACCGAATAAATCTTTTAACACATTGTAATATACGAGGGTCGTTTCTAGAGTAATGTCACCTATGGTTTGATGTTTAAAGGTCGTTCCAAAAGTAATGCCTTCTATTGTTTAATATACGGGGGTCGTTCCTAGAGTATTGTCACCTACAGTTTGATATATCGAGGTTGTTCCAAAAGTAATGCCTTGTTATGTTTAATATACAAAGTTGTCCCAAAAGTAATTTCACGTATGATTTGATATATACAAGGGTGTTCTATTGTTTAATATACAAGGGTGTTCTATTGTATAATATACAAAGTTGTTCCAAATTTTTATCCCCTATAGTTTGATATATAGAAGTTGTTCCAAAAGTAATGCTTTCTATAGTTTAATATACAAAGTCGTTCCAAAATTAATGTCACCTCTAGTTTGATATATGAAGGTTGTTCCAATGCCTTCTATTGTTTGATATACAAAGTTTTCCAAAATCAATGTCACCTATGATATGATATATAAAGGTCGTTCCAAAAGTAATGCCTTCTATTGTTTAATATATAAATGTTGTCCCAAAAGTAATGACTTCTATTGTTTAATATGCAAAGTTGTTCCAAAAGTATTCTCACCTATGGTTTGATATGTAAAGGTTTTTCCAAAAGTAATGCCTTCTATTGTTTAATATACAATGGTTTTACTATTTCATATTAATTTTTACTTATAGGTAGGGCCGTGATAACGTACTTTTATTTAAAATATTATTCTCAGCCTTAATAACTACGGATTTGTCAAGCCTATTCTTAAATTAAAAAAAAATGTCTAAGTCATTTTTATAATAATTCAGCCTATATGTACAACACTTAGAATAATTTAAAACAACAATAATAATATTTTTGTAAAAACTAAACTATTTATTGAAATGAAAACATAGCACAAACAAATGTTCATATTCTGTCGAAATAATGAACCAAGACCTAACTTTATTTCCATGTTAATACACTAGAGGATAGTCATTCTTAGAAGCGAGTTGACTGCCACTAACCTTTAAATACAATTTTATAACCTTTTTGTAGAACTCTAGCAAATAAGCAATTGTTGAACTTCAAGTCTCAGAAGGAAACTTTATCATTGCAAATCCATAAATACATATTTGCTTATATAAGGTTACAAGGTTATAAACATGCTTATTCATTTCTGTATACATTTACTTATATTTAGACTTTTTCACAGCATATTTTGCTGACTAGATAAAGG
>JAUZSX010233678.1:0-31068 GCA_034780655.1 Idiosepius hallami
TTACCCGGGCTTTATATATTCGGTGTTACCCTTCACCTAGATGAACTGCTCTCCCGAGCTAACGAGCCCCATCTCCCTGAGGCAGCTAAAATGAAAGTAATGGTTTTGACTAGGAATTGAACTCGCGTAACACAATCTCACAGCCCGAGCTTCTACCAATGCTCTACCGTCGCTGCCCAATTATCTTTTTTCTATGGATAATATCTCATTCTAATAATTGGTTTGTTTTCATAAAATAGTGTTTTCATTTCATTAACCATTACACCCAGTGGTGCATTGGGCAGCAAATTTGTTTTTTTGCTGTTTCCATAGCATACTTGTTTTTACAAGAAAGAGTCACTAGCCCTATGCTCAACCCCAAAACTGCCCTGAAACATCTTTAGATATCATATTTGCTTGGTGAGCAGCACCAACAAATTTTGGCATAAGGCCATTTTTAAGGTGAAAGCAATGGTTTTGACTGGGATTTGTACTCGCATACTATGATTCCAGAGCTGGAGCTTTTACCTATGCTCTACCGTCATGGCCTGAAACATCTTTAGATGTGTTTCAATATTTAACAAAATCAAAGTTCTTGCCTTAATAGCCGGTTTTCTATTTTTTCTTAGAATTGTGGCGTTTGTATCACAGAATTTTAATTTTACTACAAAACCCGTTTAACTTGTTTTCAGAAATGTTTTTAGAATAATTCTTCATTTAAATCCAACCTTAGGACATTCTTACTTTAATGTCAATGACCAGGGCCATGCTTAGTGCCCCTGCAGACCTCACAATTGCAGGGGGTGACAGCAAGCTTCATAGGGGCCCGCAAGACTCCTTGGCTACACAGATATTTTGTAATGCAACAAAATAATTAATTTTTAGGATTAACATGAAAATCATTATCACACTTATATGTTGAAATATACATCTCTCTGTCTGCCTTTCTATCTCTCTCTATGTATGTATATATTTGTATAGGTATGTATATATGGTCTTTGATCAAAACTTTCAGTATGTTGAGGGGGTGCAATTTACCTTTTCAGGGTATAGGGGCCACAAGGCGCATTCTGCGTTGGGGTCTAATATACATCTATTAATCCATCTCTCTGTCTGTCTGTCTGTCTCTTTCACTCTCTATGTATATATATATACAGTATCGGCCATAACATAAGGAACGGAAACAAAATGTACAATCATTCATGTATATTTCAAAAATTAGAACATGGATTTTTCTGAAATTCTCAGAATAAACAAATAGAACCAATGTGTATAAACTAGTACCAAAAGAAAAAGAAAATTACTATTCAATATTGAGAAATATTAGTTTAAATTTATATCCGTGGATTTATTTCCATTCCTTATATTATGGCCGATACTGTATATATAAACTTGTATAGGTATGTAAATATATAGTCTTTGATCAAAGTCTCCAGTATGTTCAGGGGGTGTAAGTTACCTTTTTAGGGTAAAGGGGCTGCAAGGCGCATTCTGCATTGGGGCCGCTATGTGGCTAAGCGCGGCACTGTCAATGCCCAAATCTATAAACAAACTAAATTTAATATCTATATTCTTATAAAAATCAGATCGTTGTGTTTGTATGAGACCCTACATCCTGTTGCGCTTTTGAAAATCAAAACCATAATAGTTATTGAGCAAAAGATCGAGGGGGGGGAACTACAGACCAAGAGCGGTCCAAAAGACCTCAACGGCAGTGTTGGTAGTTAATGGTTGCAGCGCAGGTTCCACAATGGTCACAAAGGTGGAAGAAGGTTTCTGCAATGATTTGTGTCCACACCTTTGGACCCTGGTCTGGTCTTTTGCCAAGGACAGTGTGGTGGCCGTCTGTGCACCAGTCACTTCACTCTAAAACAGTGGTCTTCAAAGTGGGCGATATGAACTTTCAGGTAGGCACTGGCGAGTAAGTAGTTGGATAAGGGTGTGTTAAAATAGTTAGGGGGTCTATAGAGCAGTTACAGAAAAATTTGATGCTGTAGACTGGACAAAATTGGACGATTTAATTAAGTATTCCCTAGTCGCTGCAAATAGACGTTCGTGCCTGTATACTTCCACCATATTTCAGCTTAAAAATGGCCTTGTGCCAAACTTGGTTGGTGCTTGTATACTTCCATCATATATTCTCCTACATGTACTGTCGTTATGGTGTTCGTTGCAAGACAGTGCGCTTGTATTTTTGTCCAGTGCCAAAGAGGGTGTTGTTTAAAAAAAGTTTGAAAACCAATGCTCTAAAAGATCCCATGCATAGGCGTTCTCTTGGAGCGCCAACCACTACCCTGAGGATCCACGGATGTCCGGAGCTAGTTCCATTGATAGGAAAACTTTCATACGCGTCACAAGTGGTCACTAATATTCCCAGTAATCGCTGCCTTCCATTCATCCACTTTTACACTTAGTGGTGCGTTGGGCAGCAAATTTATATTTGCTGTTTCTGTAGCATACTTGTTTTACGAGAAAGAGTTGCTAGCCCTATTCTCAAACCTCAAATCTTTTTTGGGCTTTTGAAATCAGTGTTGCTCTTCACCTCAGATGAGCTACTCTCCCGAGGTAACGAGCCCCATCTGCTCGAGGCGAGTAAAGGTAGATGCAATGGTTTTGACTAGGATTTGAACTCGTGCAATACAATTCCATAGTCCAAGCTTTTACCAATGCTCCACTTTGCAGCCTCATTACCTTCCATAGTTGTGGTATATCAAACCATGTTTTTGACCCAGTAGACCTCTGGCCATATTGACCTGACTAAGAAGCACAAATAAATGGTTTTAAAACACCGAATGATCTTTTGCAGGACCGTGGTGCAGAGGCGTTGGCGTCTTTTCAGTCACAGTTGTTTCAATTCCTACCCAAGTCAGCTAAAAATGATTTGAGATGACCCTAGTCCGCACACACCATTTGCTTAAACTCGTGCATAAAAATCCAAATTCGTTTTTTTTTTTCTTTTTGGCTTAATCTGGTTTTTTTGGGGGGTTGCGAAGGTGGTGCATTATTAATAGCTCGGGCTCTGGAATCGTAGTACACAAGTTCAAATCTGAGTCAAAACCATTGCATTCACTTTAAAAAATAACCTTGTGCCAAACTTGGTTGGTGCTACTCACCAAGTATATATATTAATCTGTTTTTTTTTTATTTTTAGAAACCTTTCTGAATTTCAGTTAATGGAAAAAAACAAAAAAAAAACAAAATGAACCCAACGCTTACTGAAATGGTTAAAGGGATTAAATACATTTTTTTAGATACTGGATTCCTAATAATCCTCTTATCAAACTGGATTAAGGGACCTGAATCAACTCCCTAAACCAGCGTCTGATTCTTCTAAATTTATTAATTGGGTAATCCGGGTAAAGCTACCCCCCCAATTATGCAGATAATCTGGTTGGTTGTATTCATAGATTACTAGTATGCTCTAAAAATGTCTGCATAAAAATGTTAGTAAAATAATAAAAAAATTATAGTAAATTTGTATTAAAAAATGAAATAAGGATAATATTATGTCCACTAGTATGCCCCATGCCGTCTAAAATGACTACATAAAAATGTGAGTAAAATAATTAAAAAACTTATAAAATTTGTATTAAAGAATAAAATAAGGATAATATAATGTCCACTAGCCTGCCCATGCCGTCAAAAATGACAGCATAAATAATTAAAAAAATATAGTAAATTTGTATTAAAGAATGAAATAAGATTAATAAATACAAATAACTAGTCTGTCCATGCTGTCATACATTTAAAAAACAAATATTCTTTTAACTTTTTTAAAATATGCTTTTTGTTAAAAGCATATTTTTAAAAAATAAAAAAGAATATGCTTTTAACAAAATCCTTTTTGTCTAGCAATTCATTCACCTGGCTCTCTTCTCTGTATGAGTGTCCAACTGACTATGACTGTCAGACTACCACACACAGATTTGTTTATAGTAGTGAAGCCTTACGTGTAGCACCCTCCCCATTTCTTGGATCTACTAATAACTAGGGCTGTGACAAGAATATTCTTAAATAAAAGCATATTGTCATAGCTCTACTAATAACTACAGAACTAAAAGAAATGGTAAATTTTGGAAATAGTCAAGTAACTTGTAGAATATTCTTTAGTAAAAGCATATTGTCACATCCCATCTGATATCACAGAGTTGGTGTAAGGGTTTGCCATGGACTATATGACCAACAGACTTCAGATTTTTCCTTCTCTTAGATACCTGTCTTAACAAAGACTAAGGATGCATCTATTCCAATAGTTTAACTGCACCCCTAGACACTAACCTGGGTATTTTCACATTCCGACACTAGATACAGTACCTGCTATTCCAAATGGTCACCAATCTAAATACTGACCAGGCTCAACATTGCTTAACTTCCGATATTTGATGAGAACTGGTGTCTCCATTTGACCTTATACATTCATCCATCAACCATTTACACCTTGTGGTGCGTTGGGCAGCAAATTTGTTTCTTTGCTCTTTCCATAGCACATTTGATTTTTACAAGGAAGAGTCGCTAGCCCTATGCTCAAGCCCTAAACTGAAGGACCTATTGTATGCTTTTGAAATAAGTGTTGCTTTTCACCTAGATGAGCTACTCTCCCAAGTTAACAAGCCCCATCTGCCCGAGGCGGGTAAAGGTAGATGCAATAGTTTTGACTGGGATTTGAACTCACATAATACAGTTCCATAGTCCGAGCTTTTACCAGTGCTCCTGCTCGCCAACCATACATTCCTCCATCCAGTAAATAACTGGTCAACCATTCCATTCTCCTCTCTGAAATGAATCTTTTTTTCTTTTTCTTCTTCTTCTTCTCTTTTTTTCCTCGCCTCCTCCTCCTTCTTCCTCTTCTTCGTTTTCTTCTTGTTGTTTATTATAGTAAATTTTTGTGTATATGAAGTTCATTCTCAAAGTCTGAATTCCCCACATTCTCTCCAGCTATGGGTTAAATAGTGCACTGGGGCAGTCGACTTGGCCCACCATTGTTTAGGCAGTCAGACTTCGGAATCGTAGTATGTAAGTTTGAATCCAAGTTGTTCCGTCTACGTCGACATGTTGACTAATCCCCTTGGGAAAGGTATGAATCACCATCTTCCCTCAAGCTTCAAGCTATGGATTAAATAGTGCAACTTGTGTTATTAGAAAAAAAACTGTGTATAAATTAATATTCATTGAAAGCAATTGTGCAAGGCATTAAAACGACCTAAAAAAATTGATATGCCGTTAAACACCAAAACAAAAAAATAGTGCTCATGTGTTATTAAAAAAAATTATGTGTGGAGATAAAAAAAAAACAACATTTATCAAAAATGGTTGTTTTTGGCATTAAATGACGTAAAAAGTCTGATATGGAACAAATAGTGCATATTAAAAAAACTATGCTTTGATTAAAAAAAAAGAACATTTATCAAAAGTGATTGTTCTCGGCATTAAATGACCTAAAAAGGTTGATGTGCCTTAAAACAAAGCAAACAGAAAACTATATGTGAATAAAAAAGTTTATTAAAAAATGATTGTTCTCTGTATTAAATGACCTAAAAAGGTTAATGTGCCGTAAAACCAGACAGACAAACAAGCAAACTAGTTCATTGTCGTGGGTCTATCGAGTTCCAAACTGTTGTTCACCATTTTTAATTCTTTTTCTTCTCTTCTTTTATTGCTTATGCAAGAAGCAAGGAAAATCCCTGGGTTTTTTGACACGGGGATTAGTCTCTCTTTCTCTCTCTCTCTCTGTCTCTCTCTTGTCAATCTTTCCCCCTCTCTCTCTCTTCTTCCCTATCGCTGTCTTTTATACTTTCTCTCTCTTCCTAAATCTTTTCCTCCTTTCTGTCTCTTTTCCTCTCTCTCAATTTCCCCCTCTCTTAATTTCCCCCTCTCTGCTCTCTCTCTTTTATCCTTTCTCTCTTTCTTCCTTTGTAGTGTCTCTCTTCATCTGTTTTTCTCTTTCTCTCTGTCTCTGTCTTCTTCTATCTCTCTGTTTTCTCTCTCTCGTTCTTCCCTTTATTTTTTCCTTTCTCTTTCCCCTTTTTTCTCTCTCTGTTTTCTAACCCCCCTCTCTATAACAAGCGCCTTCTTTGTTTCCCCCCCTCACAACCTCACGCCACTCCTCGCCCAGCCCGCCTCCTTCTCTCTCCCTAATCCTTGGCAGCCATTTTATGCCTGACCGAAACACTCCCTTTAACGAGCAGCAGCAGCAGCGGCGGCCGCCATAGTTGTTGTTGTCGTTCGAGGTGAGTTTGCCAGGCAATACATACCTAAAACTACCTAAGTAAGTAAAACAAAAAATATATATATACACACATATATAATATATACGTTAATTCCAATCGATTTTCCCCCTTTCCATTTGTCTTAATTTTTTTTTTTTGGCCTAACACCTAAATCTACGCTTTTTTTTTATACAGGTCTTCCCCACCCTTCCATTTTTTTTTTTTGATAAAATGATCCATCTTAATTTTTATTTCTCTCTTAAGTCCATTTAATCTTTATCGTCTCTAAATAATCCACTTTATTTTCTCTTTGTGGCCGACCAACTTGCCCTTCTTCTTCTCTGCCACTTTTAATAATTATTATTTGCTTGTTGTTTGCTGTTTTAAACCGACCGACCGACACCGACCAGTTCAGAAAATTAAGCTGAATTCAATTAGTGTTGCTTCTTTTTATTTAAAAGCAAAGCACATACGAAATATAAATATAATATATATATTGTGTGTGTGTATGTAATTCTGACATATTTCATTATGAAGAATTTTGTTTTTTCTCTTTAAATATAAGATTTTTTTCTTGTCTTCTAACAAACTCAATTGTGGGGTCGAGTATCTTAAGGTCCAAGCTTTCCTCCAAAATATGTGTGTGTGTGCGTAGATCTTTGTATATCTGTATTTCTTGTGAAATAATTATATATATATATATATATATATATATGTATTAGGTCTAATTGATTCTAGTACACACACACAACAAATATATATAATTGTCTAATTCTTTATATATCTTTGTTTCGTGCTATGATTATACCAAAATATAAAATAAGTTATACTTTTTGACTAATTCTTTAATGTTATAATTATATTTTTTGTTCTTTTATCTTAATATTTTTTAACTTTGTTTTTTACCATTTTTTGTGTGTGTGGGGGGACTCCATTAAAGTAACTTTTTTTTTCCAATTCCTAATATTTTTATTTAAAAGAGCACCAAAAGCTGATAAAAGTTTGGATAAAAAGTTAATCTTAAATCCATTCCAAACGGTTTATAACTCCCCCCCCCAACCAGGAAGCTCCTCCGAGTTTTGTAAAATAAAAAACAAATTTTTTTAACCAGGAAAATATTTATTTTAAAATATAACTTTTTTTTTTTTGTTCGTTGTCTAAAAAAAAAAAAACTTATTTAGTCTACTTCTTTTAAGTCCTTCTTCCTTTTTTATAAGCATTAAAACAAAACAAAAAAAAAACTGTAAGAAAAATGACGTTAGGGATTTGAAATCCTTTGTATCCTAACTTATCAAAATTACCAACACTCAGAGCCTAAAGAAACATAGGGTCAAAATATTGGCGTGTATTATTTTGCCTTATGTCCTCACCACGGCCGATATATCGGCCCTTAAGGGTTTAAAGGATTACTTCCCTTATAAAAATTTTTACAAACTAATACTTTTGTCATTAGTTCTAACTTATCTGCCTACACAAATAGTTTTCTTACACATTATTGGACACACACTGTGTACACATTAGATAGACCATAAGTTGTGGTGGTGACCACAACTTATATATTTTTTACACACACACTATTATTTCCTATAGACACCTAAATACATTATTTTCATCACCCACACATTTTCTACAGCTCTCTCTACACACACCCTATGTGTGTATGTGTAAATATAAATTTCTATATCTTATATCTATACTGTAAATGTATATGCCCCATATATAAATGTATTATTACACTATATTTGTAAACACCAAACACCACACACTTTATAGTCACTAATTTCTACATACACCCTACCAGACATATTGCTAATGCTAGCTACACAAAATATATATTTCTACACACGTTTTTATATTGCTACAAACGTTTTACACATTCTTTTAATTTAATGAAGTCCTTTTTTTTCAATGGAATGAATTTTGCTTTTGGAATTCAATTCACGTCAAAAACGAATATCGAAATATAATTCGACTTGCATTCAGTTCAGTAGTATTTATTACATACTTCTTGCCTGCATTTAATATCGAAATTTTTTTTATTACTAAAGACTTTATAATTATGCAAAAAATGTTTTAATCCATTTTATTTTCTATTTATTCACTTAACAAATTAGTGTAACTTTAAATTTTGTACGAAAAAAAGAAAGCCGAAACAAAAAGGTCGTCAGACTCTAAATCGAGAGGTCAGCCATGTAACATGCGTATCATCTCCAAGAAAAGTAAAATGAAGGAATTTAGTGTCTTTATAGATTAAGAATATTGGTGTATTTTTAAGTGATGTTGTCCCTCGTGTGGCAGACACTCACACCCAGATTTGTTTCTTTTTGTCTCCAGCCAAAAAAAAAAAGCTAAAAATGAAGACGACACAAAAAGGAGGAAGAAAAGAATTTTAAATTCCTCGGTCGCCATATTGCTTTTTTTTTTTTTTTGAACCAGCTTATTTCATTTCGTACTTCTTTTTTTTGCCAACTTTAATCAGCTGGAAGCTAAAAAAATAATAATTTAAAAAAAATAGTTTTTTGTTTTTGAAAATTTTAGAAAAATCCATTTTATTTTATGTGAATAGCCGTTTTGGTGGTCGAAGAAAGAAGGTTCTAGTTTAGGTCAGTCTGTCAAATCTGTAAATAAAACAAATGTCTGAGAATTCTATTAAAGTAAATTAATTAGTCCTTCTTCCTTGAGCACTCGTCATATCCATTATACATTTTTCTTTTCTATACCTTATATTTTAAAATATATCTATTTCTATATTTTAAAAGAATCCATAAGATCCTTTGTGTATTTAACAGTGGGATCGCATTTAAAAGAAGTGGGGGTTCTTTTTCTACCCAGCCGCCAGTTATTAAAACACTCCCCAGTGTGCTATAATTTTTTTGGGTGAAAGTAAATATTTATTGGACATTTTATATAACTAATGTGAAGTTAAATTGATAGATAAAACTAAAACCGTTTTTAGCTAATTAAAAGAGGGACGATAATTCAAAATAGTTTTTCCTTCTGCTTTGACGACCTCCCTATCCCTAAAATCAGACCATGTCTCTCTTTCGGCTTGCGTAGACTTTTCTTCCCACAAATTATTTAGAAAAAGAAAGCCCGAACCCTGTAACAAAAATTAAATAGATTTTTAATTTTGATTCAAAATTAAAATTATTAAAAGTAAAAAAAAATAATAAAACTCTAACAAATCTTAAAAATTCATCTTTTATTTTTCATCACCAAAAGAAAAAAAAAAAACACTTTTCAGCCGACATTTTTTATTTTTCTATTTCCGGTTTCAAACTTTTACTTCTTTTCGTCATAAAAAAAAATCTTTTGAGTTTTTAAAATTAAATCCATTTATTTTCTTTACTATTTTTTGTAGTCAATTAATAATCTGTTGTAATTTTTTAATAAGTGGGCAACAAACAATCGACCTAAGTACCAAAGCGATTATTACCGAATAATAATCGTAACAACAAGCAAAGCATCTGACCCTGCCGCTGCTACTAGTTTTAACTTGCCCCACCCAAATGAATGTAGTCAGTCATTTTGGTTTTCCACTTCGTTTTCACCAACCGACCTATACTTATTTATCTCTCTACCTATTTATCTATTTCTCTGTTCTTATATATCTATCTTTACATTTCTCTCTCTTTCTCTTCATATGTATCTCTATATGCTAGCTTTGCGTATCCGTCTCTCTCTCTCTGTTCATGTCTATCTCCCTGTGATAGTATCCTACTCTCCATGCATATCTACTCTCGGGTCTCTCCGTTCATATCTATTTATCCTAACCCCTTTTATCTATCTTTCTGTTCTAGCCATCCCCATCTTTCTCTCTCTCATCAATGTATGTACTCTATCTTTCTTTTCTTGAATCTCTCTCACATAGATATCCTATCTACCTCCATCCATGTCTCCGTCTCTCTGTGTGTTGATACCTATCTATCCATCCCTTTTTATCTTTATATATATATAATTTAATGTATAATTCATCGTTTTTTGGATGAAGAATAATAAGAAAAGTGCTCAATACGGTTGCAGAGCTGTAAATAAATAAATATATATATATATATTCCAACACGTTCACACAGAACGGTGAAACGACCTATTTTTATTTGCCATTTCTGACATTTTTTTAAATTTTTTTCCTTGTTTTCGCTTTGCTATTATTATTTAAAAAGTTGAATATTTTTATGAAATAATCCCTCGGTCGTGTCTAAAGTAAAAGGACACACACACACTTCCTATTTTTCTTCTTAACCCCTTTTTTTTAAATTCTTGCTCATCTCAAAATAGCTGTCTCTTTTCTGTGTGTGTGTGTAAATAGTTTTTTTTCTGTTTAAACTCCTCAACCTTCAGGCATCAAAAGTAAATTCTCTTTTGACATAATATTAGGTCGAGAAGGGGAGGCCATTTATTTCTTCAGTCGTTAATGAAAAAAGAACCAAAAACCATTTACTGACTGCTTCTTGCTGCTTCTTTCAATAATTTTCATATTTTAAAAAATATTTTTTATTCGTTTAAAATAAATATTCATTAATCAGCTTTTTTCAGTGCTTCTTTTTATTTAACTTATTGTTTACTATTTGTGACTATGAATGAATCACTCACTTAACGCTTTAAGACTGACATGACTTAAAATGTACTGGACATTGAATTTGATTGTTTTGAATTGTTTTCACTCATCCAGATTTTGGTACGAACAACTCTAGTTTAGAGTACCACCTCTGTGCGGCGAGCCTCCTAATTTAATGACCGGTCCCCTACAAAGGCTAAGAAAAGCATGCGTGTTTACTGTTGATCATATTTATTTTAAGAATTGCCTAATTAGTGCTTTTGCAGAACAAGCAAATGAAGAAACTTGGCTAACCCTAACGAACCCTAGCCAATCAAATTGCTGTCTTACAACCGGTGCAAAGTCCCCGAGCAAAAAATATTTCTCCATGAGCTCTTCTTGTTCTGCAAAAGCACCGCCTAATTTTATTTCCAAAATTAAAAAATTGTATGCTAAAATGATTTTAATAAAAAAAAGTAAATGAATTTAAAATGTTTGTAAAAGTGAAACATTTTTTTCAAATACAAATAAGTTTTGTTTTCGCGTCCAACAATTTGTTAAAATGTTTGTAAAAATGAAGTTGTTTTTTGTCTTATTTAATTGATTTTGATTTATTTTATTTTATAATTAAAATATTTTGAATAAAAAATAAATGTAAAAGACCTTAGGACCAAAAAAAAACGGTCATTAAACAAGGGTGCTTGCTCGGCCGAGTTATTCCGCTTAGTTTTCTAAACTCCGGTTGTACCAAAATGTTTTTTTTTCTTTTTTTTTTTTTTTTAATTCAATTAATGGGATTGATTGAATAAACTAAATCTTATATTGTCCCACACCCTCATTGATAGGGGACCCCTCTCTCACATATCTGAAATATGCCAATTGCCGAATTCATGGCGAGGATGCAAATCCAAAGTCCTTTCTCCCCAGGATGTGTAAAAACAAAAACAAAAATTGCACCGACACTGCACTGACCACACATTTATTTACTATTTTTAATAATAATAATAATCCACTTATTTTTATATAAACAGAATTATTTTATACGAGGTTTTCTTGTTTTTATTTACGTATTTACCGTTCTCTCTCACACACACACTTTTTAGTTTTTCTAAACTTGGTTATTCAGCATAAAAAAAAACTCTTAAATAATTTTAAGTCGTAAAACTAAATTTTTGAACTTGAAAGGGAATTCTGATTTTCATTTTATTTTTTTTCCTGTGGAGGGAGGGGTGCTTGTAAAAGTAAAGTTTAACCTTACAATCTATTTTTGGCCCTTAAAAAGACAATGGTGAGGAATAAAGTTATACAATTATATGCAAAAATCTTGGAAAACGTTTATCTTGTTTCAAAAATGATAACTCCAAAGTGAAATGTATTCCATTTGTTAACCTTGTCTTAATTATGAAAAAGACGTTAGTCTTAACAGCTAACCCCCCTTCCTCCAATTTGTCTTTAAATAATTCCAACACACGGATTACCTCCCTTTATTTTTTTCTACTAGGGAAATTCAACTTCAAATAAAACCAAAATGTATTAAAATTGAAAAAAATCGATTTCAAAACTAATTTAATATTAAATAAAATAAAAAATCTAATGATACGTGAATAATTTGGTTCATTTTGTCATTATTTCAGACATTTTTAACAAATTGTTGAATAGTGCGAAAAGAAAACGTTTTTGTAATAAATTTCTTGCATACTTTTGTAAAATTGTTGGGTGCGAAAAGAAAACTTAACATTTATTTACTTTGGTTTGTAAACATTTTAGCATACAATTTTTTTGGAAAAGTTAAAATCAGGCAATTCTTAAAATAAACATGATTATTAACAGTAAAAAAAATAATATCGCGAAAATGTTAAGTTGATAAAATGGAAGATTTCAAAATTAATTTCTTACATACAAAAACTTATTCTATTCTATTTAATTTAATTAAATTATCCAAGTTTTAAATTCTCATGGGATTGTGAAACTGAATATATATTTTTTTCATTATAAGTAACTTTCTTTCATGTTTCTATTTTTTTTACTCATTTTTTTAAAGGTATTTCAAGAAAAAAGTAAATCTACCAATTATTTGATTGCATTAGATAATTGATAAGATTTACTTTTTTTCTTGAAATACCTTTTAAAAAATGAATAAAAAAGAATATTTGATTGCATTAAATAATTGTTTAAAACAACGTAATTGTTATGACGTATTGTCAGTGACAGAAATCGGTTAAAGAGAAATTATAAAATCATTCGTCATTTTAAAACAGAATTTGGGATGAAAATACGTAACATTGAATGGGCATTATTTGGTCTAAAGTTAAAAATTATAATTCACATTTAAACATTTGTCTAATGTATTTTGAGTATTGTGGTATTTTATTTACATTCTTCAAACTATTAATTGCGGTGGGTGATAAAATAAAGAAAAAATATCTTAAAACCAAATCCATTTTAAAGTGATAGTTTTTAGTGTTATTTTAATTTTACTACTCAACATAAACATTGAGCAAACAACATGGCTGCTAGGCTAGCCTGCATTGGAAGGAAGAAGTGCCCAACAACACAACTATTTTTTTCCTTAACATTTGTTTATTTATTTCACACACACACACACACAATTTTCCCTTTTCCTCTTGACAATGCTTTTTCAAACATTACAATAAATATTTATATTTTCATTTCTAATATTTAATTTGTTGGAGGTTACAATATAAAAAAAATCTTTGTTACCCCCTAAACACTTTAAATGAAAAAGTAAAAAAATTCTGCTTAACTTTTTAAGTACTTTGATTTATTTTAAAGTTTAAACTCTCATAGTGTTTCCATATGGTTACACCATTTGTAAATTCTAAAAAACAACAAAAACATTCCTTGATTATTAAACCTAGTACAGTGAACCCCCCCCCCGGTTACTGCGGTTAATGGGGACCGAGACCACCCGCGAAAACTGAAAATCCGCGAAGTAACCCCTTCAAAAATGCCTAAAAAAGGTATACAGTATACCCCCCTGTATACTGTACACCATATAGAATACGGGTAGAGAAAGAGAAATTCATGTCATAAGAAAAAAAAAAAACTGTAAAATATGTTGTCTGTTTACAATGCAGGAGGCGATGTAGTGGCTGCAGGAATCATAAGTCGCGACTCCGTTTCCCTCATATGAGAGAACCCTTTTTTTTTTTTTTGTAGGTGGAGTCAAATCCGTCACAAAACTTTTACACTTAAAAAATCACCGCGAGACAAACACTAACTATTTTTCATTATTAATTTTTTTCAATTTTTTTTGATATTTTTAATTTTTTAATATTTTTTTAAATTCGCGAAGCTCTGAACCCGTTAAAGTGGAACCTCGCTAGTTCGCGGTTCGAAAATCTGCGAAGCTCTGAATCCGCGAAAGTCGAACCAGCGAGGGTTTACAGTATACAAAAAATATTGAAGATTTAAAGAAAAGCCTGACAAGAAAAACAAATTTCCCATTAAAAATAAAACCAACACTAGATTTCAAAAAAGAAAACAGTTTAAAAAAATTATATAACTTTATAATATCTGATGAAGACCGATGGTTAATTCAATGGAAATGTAGTGAAACAATAAAAATAAAGATGAAGACAATAGTCTAAAAATACTTTTAATATTGTTCTCAAGGATTCCGAAAAATAAGTCATTTTAGTAATTTCTTTTGTTGGATTTCATCCAATTTCCTTTTATTCTTTTTTGTAATTTTATTAAATGCACAATATTTTTTTTTAGGTTCATAATCAATTTCATCAATTCCAAAAGACAGATCACAAAATTAAAAGAGTATCATTCACAACCTACAAGGCATTTCTATAAAAGTACATTAAAACTATCATTTAAGTGATTAAAAAGATAAGAATTTAATGATGGGTGGAGTTATGGAATAAATTCGATGAATGAGCAGTTACAAGAGCATACATAAAAGGAGAGAGAGAGAGAGAATAGGATTTCAATTTACAATTTAACATTTAACCAAAGTTTGGGATTAGTTTTTAATCTTTTAAGTATCTCCGTGTTTTCTCTTAAGTCGATTTGACTAGAAACAACTTTTTTGACATTCAAGATTTCATCAACACTTTTGGATAATATTTCAAACTTAGAGAAGAAGCAGAGAGCTAGAAACATTTTGTCCCGTATTTGCAATGCATTATCTAAGTTACAAAAAAAAGGGGGACAAATAAATCATTTAGATACGAAGAGGACACATCATGTGATGTGACCCCAGTTTATCAATGGTTTCAGTTCTATAAAAACTTCATACCCTAGATTGACCTAGTCAGCGTTGATCTGGCTCACTGTTTCCAACAGTAATTCATTGATGGTTTGATTCCTTTAAAAACATTATACCGTCTCCATAGATTGACCCAGCCCAAGTTGATCTGGCTTGGGCTTGTGTCCTAATCTCTGCTTGCTATGTTGTTAAAAGGCAAAAGATTATTTGGTTAATACACATAGAAAAAAATTTAAATTATTATAAATAAAATAATAAGTGAATAAGGATTATTTTATTATCATCCACTGATGAAAATGCAACTGAGTATAATTTAAAAAAATAGTTATCAAATAGGTAGACTAAGAAATTGATTAAAAAAAAACTGTTTAAATATAATAAAACCTGTACCTAATTTGTCATAAAATTCCTTGAGGAAAATTGGCCGGGTGGGGGAGGGTAATGTAAATTTCTCTTTAACTCATCATATAAAACCTAACCTTAAATGGAACTTTGTCTATGTGTCTGTTTCATAAACAAGATAGGTTGATTTGTTTAATTATTAACATTGTTGTACTTTGTGTATCTAAGAGTGTTCATAAATAGATGTTGTTTCGTAATACCTCCTAATAAGTATTAAAAAATTGATAATCGAAAAATATCAGTCTTTCATAAAAATCACTTTGGTGTTGGTTGTACTTTTTATTGTTGCAATTGGTTGGCTTTGTTCAATAGCATTTTAGTTCATTTTTTTTAATCTTCATTGGTTTTCTCTATAACCTACTGATTCTACATAAAGGTTATCTTTTTCCTTTTAAAATTAATGTAAACTACTTCGGTAGATGAAGAAAATCACATGACCATATGTGTCGGAATTATGATTACTAAATCTCATGAAAAAACAATTAATTTGGCCTTTTTTTATAATTATAAAGTTAACCCATTCTAAAAATCAATATTAATAGATTTCTGAGTCTTAACAGACTTTAAGACAATGAAAGATTATTCATGCCACTTTAATTTAAAGCTTTAAAAAAATGTTTCTAAAAGTAAAAATTTGTTTATTATGTTGCCCCTATTTTAATTGATTTACACGGACAATTTCAACATTTTAAATAAAATAAATCAGCTTTTTAAATATGTTCAGGTTAAGACACAAGTTACTGTTAAATCTCAACTCATGAGGAAATTAGGAGTTATGTGTCAAATTTGTAAATAAATAAAATAAAAGAAAACTTTTTTATCTTTAAAAGCTATCCATTGATCTGAATGTTTCCAAAATATAGTTATTTCTTCCGTAGTTTATTTCTAGAAACCAAAAAAATGCAGAACAATAAACAAAACCAAAAAGATAAACTCATCCTCAAACAACAATTTTTAAGAATTTTCAAAAAAAAAAAAAAAAAGCATGATTGTTTTATTTATCTTTTTTTTTTAAACTTTGGTTTGGTTTGAAACAGTAGTTTTTTTGTTTTTTTTTGTTTTTTTCAAATCTTTTCTTTCAACAGTGTATTTAGAAAAAAAAATGATAGAAAGCAAATGAGACAATGACAAAGGAGAGAGAGAGAGAGAGAGAGAGAGAGAGAGAGAGAGACAGAACAGGAGAAATCAATGTAGTGCTTGGAAGTAGGAGAATTGGCAATATTATTGTTGTTAAGGAGATACATTTAGCTTTCATAAAAGCTAATCATTATCATGCCTGGAAAGATTGGATGTAAATATTTGGACATTTTATTACAGAAAGAAAACAGAAAAAGAAGAAACGACTATTTATTAATCAATTACTATAGAACTGGTTTGGTTTTACGGTATAGTAACTTTTTTAGGTCATTTAATGCTGAGAACCACCATTTTTTGATAAACATCCTTTATTATCCACACATAGATTTTTTTCAATGACATAATGTGCACTAATTAACCAATAGCTCGAGGGAATGTTGGGATTTATATTTTCCCAAGGACATTAGTCCAATTATAAATGCAAAATGGAACAACTAGGATTCAAACTCATGTATTACAATTCCCAAGTCCGACTGTCTACCCACTAAACCAAGTGGACCTCCCTCTATAGAACCAGATCTTATACCTAATACAAAATCCATTTCATTTAGACACATTATGTAATATTAAAGGATATGCTAAAGCTTTGGAAGAATTTTTTTTAAAATTTGTACTATTGGGACGTGAAAATTAACAAAAATTCTATCTATGTCTTTAGAGCAGGGATTCTCAAAGTATGGTTCATAGCATTTCAATAGGGGTTCTGCAAAATTTCAGGAAATCTTATCCAAGGGAATTTCATGGATGTTTAATTTTTGTCTTATGTTTTGATATCAACAGAATTGCAAATTAAAGATGGAGTTACACTTACTTCTCAGTTTAGGAATTTATTCACAGCTTTAAATGACTGTTGATATTATGAAACAGTGCATCATATATATGTGTGTGTGTGTGTGTGTGTGTGTGTGTGTGTGTGTGTGTGTGTGTGTGTATATATATATATATGCACACACAACACATATTTTTTCCTGACAGAATACATGTAAAGAAGGGGTCGAGTGATATAAGTGGTCCTTGATTAAAAAAAGTTTGAAAACCCCTGCTTTAAAGTCTTTATCATAACACACACACAAAAAATTACATTAGGTATTTTATGAAACCAATTTGAAGGGTCAACAGGGCAGGACACTATTTTTTAAGATATTCATCCAAGAAGGTTATGATTATTTCATGAGGCTTCTTAAAGTGTCACCTTTTAATGAAATCTCCTTCAAAATAAAAATATCTAAATGCATCCACAGAAAAAAAAATTCAGTTTGCTTAAAAAACTAAGCAAATGGAATGAAGGAACTTAGATATGAAAATGGGTATCAGGTTTCCTAAGTTCAAGTCATTATCACTGCATGAGAGACTATACTCAACTAGCTTTGGGTTTAGTATCTAATATGTCCACTCTACTACCACGTACTTAGTCTTGTTGTTGGGATACTGGTTCTGTTTGTTTTAAAAGAGGTTTATAAAAGTAAGGCTGTTACTAGCTGTTCAGTCTGTTTCTTAAAAAAGAAAAAAAAGTTTTCTTTATGGGGCTGTGATCTTTTACTTTTATTTTCTCATCCTGATGCTATTTCTTTATGCATATTATGAGTCTATTTAATAACTTAAAACTTTTCAAAATTCAGATAAAACAACCTAAAGCCACAAATACAAAGCAACTCAGTAAAAATTTCTCAAAGTCCTAATGGACAATGATAATGTCCCTACATCAATCTATTATTTCAAATGAATTTTATGATTTTAAAAAGAATAATGCATATCGGTAAGAGCAATGTTATACCAGACTGACTGACCAGAAAAAGAACAAAAAGACCAAATGACTATCCAAAAAAAACCAAAACTATATGAATATTAAAAAATAAGGCCAAGTTATATTTTTTTTTAAACCAAATGGAAAAATAAGATAAAAATACTTAAATTGATATTTCTGATGGTTTGTTATATTTTCTTCCAGAATCAGAAGTCTTTTTCCATTAAGACATTATAAAAGTTTAAGTTTAAAAAAATAAAAAAGGCTTTATAAAAATTATTTCAGAATGCAGATTTATTTACTGCAGGTTGAAAATAACCAAATTGAAAAATTGAATGAAATGATAGAAAGTCAAGTTAAGAAAAAGGCTCAATTGAAAACCAAATTTTAAAAAAGGTCAAAATAAAACTTTTAAGGTCCAACTGCTGTAAAAAAGCTTGATTATTCAAATTTGGCCTCAAAGTGGCCAATCTGGCAAACATGAATTAGACCAACCTTATAACTATCCCAATTTCAAATGTAAACACTTCAGAAAAAAATCAATTCCTTTTTTTTTTTTTTTTTTTACTGTTCATCATTATTTGAAATAAGAATAGATATTAAGATTTTTACATACTCATGTAAAAGTGATTTTGTCTTAGGTTTTTAAAGTTTTTACTAATTTCAAATTCAAGTAAGAATTCAAAAAAGTATCTGGGAGCAAATAAAGGCCAAATGATCTGCATTTATAGACAAACCTTTTTTAAAATCAAGCAATCCAATCAATCATTAACATGACTAAATAACTTGATGTAGAAATGTTTCTCTATTTAATGATAGGAGGAAGTTCTGCATTTAATGATGATTAATGTTGATCATTTAACATTTATCTTACTGAATCTTTCTTCATGGACCAATACAATTTCTGAAATGGAATGATTAGCTCTTTAATCATGATAACTTTTTTTATTACATAATTTCCTTCTATTTTAAGTTGATTTGAAAATCAAATATTTTTTGTTTCTTATTTGTTCTTAACTAACAAGATGTTTTTCTTCAATGAATTAGAGAAAATAAGGGATAAATATTTATTTGAAAGCAAAGCTTAAAGTATGTTTTTTTTTAATTTTGTGGATGGAATTGTCAAACCCTTGTACACTTCTTATTATTTTCACAAAATTTCACCTGATGAACTGTTCCACGCTCCGCAGGTAATAAAATTAACAATCTTCAAATTTTAACCAAAAATTTTCACAGAAATCTAAACTTTACCTTTTATTTAATTCACAAGACACTTTTCATTCTATTTATCATAAGTGGGTAATAGTAGTTTTAATTTTTTAAATAAATTCTCAGTTATTATTGCTTTTGGAAGGGATTGAAACCTTCACCATCATATAATGCTTAATTAGAATTTTTCATTGCAATCCAAGTTCAATCGCCAGAAGATGACCAAAGGATTTATCGGCTGAAATGATGTGAAGATAATACAGGATGAGGAAAACAGTCCGAAAATTCAATACAGAAATTATGAAGCTTATCTCAAAAGTTCCCTACAAAATTTGAATTTTTCCTATTCAATCCCCTGTAGAATTAAGATGTTCATGGCAAATGAGTATTTTTTTTTGTGTTTATTTTAGTTGATATTTTTCAAAATCTAGATTTAATACTAAGTTAAAGAGACAAATAAAAATAACTTTTGAATAAAGGTGGTAATAGTAGTTTCATCATTAGATAAAATATCCTTTAAGAAAATAGGTTTAACGAATAAATTGTTTTAATATTCTTAAAAACACAAAAAATAGATATTTTAGAATAATTCATAAAACTAACATTTTAGAAAAAAAGGGAAAAATTGTTTTTAGAAAATGCAAAAACTAATTTTTTTTCTATTCATAAAAATTGGGCTGATTTGAAAAGCTTTCAGAAGTTGTTGTTTGGTGCAACCATTTACCAAAATTTGATTCCCTTTCATTTTTACTTGCAAATTGGAATCATTCTTTCCCTTCTTTTTCTTCTTCTTCTTTTTTTTCCATCTCAAATAAAATCTTGGAATTTCATCAAGATTTAATATCAAAATTTTCTAAACTTTGTTCTTCAAATTTCTATTCATTCAAATTTTTCAACGTAACCTTGAAACACAAACTATGAAGTAGAAACTAACTTTGATTTGTAACCAAACCAACTATAGTAGTGAACCAGACCAGTATTGGTCTGTGGATCATTTTGTACTGGAATGCAAAGAATAAATAATTATGATTAAAATTTATACAAATATGTTTGCGCTTCACTGTTTCTATATTTTGGTGAGTTCATATGACAGTACAATAGTTCACGGAAATGCCTAATATAAAATGTAATCAATGCATTCAGATTACATACTAAATATAATGATTAAGGTTTTTGTTATTGGAACTTTCATACCCCTACCCAGTCCTTGAAAAAATGTTTCTGAATGACAGTGGCCCCTGGTACAAAAGAGGTTGAGGACAGGGCCACTGAACTATAGCACTAAATTACTTTCTAAAGCTTTTCTCTGAGTTAGTTAAAGAAGCTTATTATAGAAAGTCTGTACCCTACACATGCAAATTTTAGTGGTCTGAATCACTTTTTTTAAATAACCATTGTGGTTTTATTTTCCGAAGAGATCTAAGTATAAACTTGATGTTTTTATTTTGTCTTTTAAATATCTATTGTTGAACTATTGCTGAAGAGTTACATGATGAAGGGTCTCATACCACCACAACAATCTGATTTTTATATTACAATAGATTACTTGATAAAAATGGGAGTTACTTTTGATTTCATTTGTTTGATTATTTTAGTTTTGTTTTGGGTCATTTAATGCATGGACAATCATTTTTGAGAAACGTCCTTTTTGCCCACATACCATACATACACCTAATTAATTGAATAACACAATATGCACTATTTAAACAATAGCTGGAGGGAATGTGGTGATTAGTACTTTTTTTAGGTCATTTTATGCCGCGAACAATCATTTTTGAGAAACATTCTTTTTGTTGACACATTATTTTAAGACAGAGAGAAAGAAAGACTCAGACTTTAAACTCTCTCAAAAAAAAAAAAGTTTAAAAGACAAAACCAACATGGGAGATAACCCAGTGTTTGGTATGCAAAGAAAAACGATTCAATTTTCGTTCATAAAAAAATTAAAAGTACAATTTTTAAATAAAACATAAGTTGAGAAAATAACATTACTTGGAATTTATTCATTTTAATTTATTTAAAGAAAAAAAAGCATTTATTCAGACTATTGTCCTCATTCTTATTTGTCTCACCACGTTTCGACCAAACCATTTTGGTCTTCTTCAGGTTTTATAAATATTATGAATAATCACTTTACCTGAAGAAGAAGACCAAAGGCTAATTCGATCGAAACGTAGTGAGAGATTATACTTTGAATAATGCTTGTAAAATATATCACACTTTATCATCTAATCTCAAGAACTCAAAAAAAAAAAAGAATTTATTAAGATTAATTATTATTGTTTTTGGTTTCTTTTAATACTTTAAATATATCTATGTTGTTATTTTTTCAAATATTTTTAATTCATAGATATATTCAAACAATTTATATCATAAATTTTATGACTAATTTCTGAAACAGAAACTCATAGGAACCAGTGGATTTATAATTATAGAATTATTTTTCCAACAAATTATGTTGAAAATTATTTTTGTTAATATAATATAATAAGGTCCTCCTCCCAAAATTACCTTTGGACTCGGATTGAGTAAAATTACCAACTAGTTACCCAGAGCCGTTAAGACGATAATTAAAGCAAAAGCAGTCATTTAATATAGGGATGTGTCTTCTTTTGCCTTCCTTACATCACAAAACCAAAAAGGATTAACGTTATTATTCATTCATTCAGAAAATATAATTTAAAATATCTCATATTTTTAAAAAACAATAATACTTTCTATTATATAAAAAAGGGCTGTAATTTAATTATTATTTTGTTTTTTAATATATTTTTTTAAATTCTGCGTTGTATTTTGAATTAATTATTCAAATTATTGTATTATTTTTATATCGATTAGTCCTTTTTATCTATTCCTTTATCTCACTCCGTCGAAAAATTAAGATTTATTATATATTTGCAATATTCAGGCGACAGACAGGCCTGTTTCAGTTTCGGCATCTACGGCTCATCCAGTTAGTTACACACACACACACACATATTATATATACATATATATGTATATATATATATGCAAAAATTTAATTATTAAGAATATTTTTAAAACAAAGAATACATTTTAAAAACGAAGAATAGCTCGATTTTTTTATTGAAAAAAAATTGTAAATGTTTTATCAATTATTTAATAAGGTAACATTTAACTTCAAACATTTCTTTCAAATATTATTTTCTAATATTTTTTTTAACATTTTCAAAAAATAAATTATTTCCCCCACTTCTTCTTTTTCTTTTTAAACAATGATTTTTTTAAAAGTTGGGATAAAAAAATGGTTAAAAAAACTTGAGAAGAAAAGACAGGAAGAAAGACACGGGGAAAACAGAAAAGCAACATCTAAACATTTAGATATTATTCAAAGATAATATTAATTTTTAAAAATCGGGAGGGGAAAAAAATTAAGACAAAAATAATAAAAGGAAAAAGGATTTTAAATTGTATTTTAAAAAAACAACTTAATTTTAAAATAAAAGTTAAAAAAAGAAAAAAAAAGTCGGCCATTTATTTTTCTGGCCTCCTCCCACCCCGTCTTTGTTTTACAAGGGGGGAGAAGGAAGAGGAGATCTTCAAGAGAGAAACTAAGACGCTAAAAATAATAATAATAATAAAATCACGGCTATTTTAATAAAACTGAAAAACTTACAGTTTATAATATTCAATTCTGACAACGTCACTTAAATTTTGATTCTATTGAGTCTTGACAAATTGTTAGTTTGGTAGTTTTATGTCCGACGATTGACTTGAAATTGCCTTCTCAAATCTAACGCTTGTCTTGTTCGACTGTAACTGGTCGCACACCGACATTCAAGCTGTGTCTGTGTGTTTGTTTCTAGGGGTTCTACGTTGCAGTTAATGTGCTTACGTCACAAGGCAATGCGTACAGATTGGAGGAAGGAGGAAAGAAAGGATATACATACACACACACACACACACATATATTTATATATATTTATTATATTCACTTGGTGAGCACCAAACCAAGTTTGGCACAAGGCCATTTTTATGTTCTCTTACCTGGGCTTTTTACATTCATTGCTTCAGATTCATTCAATATCAGTTTCTCAAATTTCTAAATTAATTTACCCCACAGTGCTGTGTGCTTTAGCCACTTTGCGTCGCGTCCCTAACGCAGACTGCCCCTTGTGATCCCTTCAGTCTTCACCCTAAAAATGAAAGTTGCTCCCCTCAGCATACTGGAGCCTTCAACTACATGTATTGTACATATATATATATATATATGTATATATATATATTTATAGAGAGAGAGAGGCAGAAAGTGTAATAATGATTTTCTACTTAATCCTAACAGTTAATATTTTGGTAATTTTTTGCATTACTAAAGATCTGTGAAGCCTTGCAGCCTCTAGAGAGCTTGTGGCTCCCCTGCAATTGCGAGGGCGCTAAGCACGCCCCTGATTTACCCTTCTAAGATGGGCATTGGTCAGATGCATATTAGACATTGCATATTGTAGGAATTCATAAATGGTTCAAAAGTATTGGAAGCACCAACAAACATTCGAATTGCCTAGAAAAATGAGGGTCAAAGTATTTGTATAAATTACACCTTTCGATACCTGCACGTCATCAGTGCTGTAAGACATCATTAAAGGTTTTGGGCCTTAAAAAAATACAGCAAACCATTTTCTATCAAACATTCGGCCCGTGCAAGGATTGAACAAAGATCTGCCACCTGAGCGTGATTGTTTTTAATTAGAAAATATGGGATATTAGATGTTGCTAGTCGGGAGGTGCCCGGCAAACTTGTCAACTATTTAAACAATTCAAATAAGGCAATTTTCCCTCGATGACTCCCTTCAATCAGGAAAAACCTTTTCTGTCAATATCAAAGTTTTAAAGAATGTTCTCAAAGAAAACCATAAACTAATTTTTCAAGAACTAGCAAGCCAGTTTATCACTTGTCATTACACAATTACACAAACTTAGGAAAGTCTCCAAATATCATCAATGAGTTCTACATAGTTTTGTTTATTTTAATAAGTCATATATGTGATCTTAAAGATTAGGTTGATGTGTTGTTTATTGTTATTTGATTATATCGGTGACAGTGGTCAAGTCGGAAGAAAATAGAAATTGGTAATGACACTGCCCTGACACGAGGGAGTAAGGAAAAAGAAGGGAAGAGCAACGCTAGCCGCTTATCATCTGTTTTGTTCAGTTGAGTTTGAATCATTGGAAGTTGCCGTGGAATGAAATGGATTAAAAAGAATAAGATGTTATTATCTGGAGGTGGAGATTTTGTCCTGGGGTTGGATGAGGGGTCGAGAGAGCAGTAAAAGAGCCATTGAGATGAGGCCACTGAAAAGATTAGTGTGAAGATGTTTGTGTTGTTTTCGTAAGAAAAAAACTTTGCTGATTTGTTTTGTTAAAAAATTATGCGACTGTTTCATTTAACTACTGAACTGAATATCATCAAAGAGTTGTTTGTATGTAACTATTTCATTTAACTGTTGAATATATATATTTTGTGTTTATAATTTGAGGACATTGTTATTTATATTGCGTTTTCATCAGAGAGTTTATTGATTTTACTGTCATTCAGTTATTATATCTGATAAATTTAAATAAATTTTTATTTCACATAGTCTGACTGTCAATCAATTTACTAGAAGAGTTGCAATCTGGTCTTCATTGAGGATTCAGCAGAAATCCTTTTCTTAACAGAATAATCTTAGGAAATGGAAAGTGGATTCAGTACAATAATAATATTCGGAGGAAAAGATAGTGACTAGTTCCCAATGAAAAGAGAGGAGGAACTCTTAAACCAGGTTTGCCTCAAGAAAAAAGTAATGCTTGGTATTTTTCTGATCAGTGTTGTTCTTCATCTAGATGATTTACTTCTATTGAGTTGAGAAGTCTCACTCACCCAGGTTTTTGGAGTCAGTTTTATCCCTACACCAAATTGAGTTACTCTCCTGAGTTTGGGCAGCGAGGGTGGCATTGGTAAAAGCTTGCACTCTGGAATTGTACTACACAAGTTCAAATCCCGAAACCATTCCATTTGCCTATAGGTAGGCAGATGGAGCGTGCTAACCTGTGAGAGTAACTCATCTAGATAAAGAACAACATTGATTTAAAAATCCCAGGAATATAATAAGCATGTTAAAATTGCCTTGTGCCTAACTTGGGTCGGTGCTCGACCAAGTAAATATATACTCTCCCGAGTTAATGAGTCTCATCTGCCTAAGACAGCTGAAAGTGAATATGATGATTTTTACAAGGATTTGAACTCTTGTCATACAATTCCAGAGTCCAAGCCTTTACCACTGATCCACTCACACTGCCAAATAAATAATTGTTCAAAAGAATACAATTATTTTATTAATTATGAGTTATTGTTAAATAAAGAAAAACCTTATAAATCTAGATTTTTCTTCAGACTAAAGCCCACTTATGACACCTTGTAACTTTGATCAATAAATCCTATTTTCAGATTATTTTCACACTTTAACTTGGCTGAAAAAGCTTTGTGGGGGTGGTGTCACCTGGGGTGGACTGCCTTCATCCGCCTGTTGTATGCCAGTGGTTCTTGAAACTTCTAATATACACACCAAAGAAATCAAGTCTTTTTAAACACAAAAAGATATAAATCATGATACAAGAGAGGTAACCTTTTTCATTAAATCATTATTTACTTCTTGACTAATTTAAAACTCATATGTACATAATAGGAGTAACTTTCTTCGTTAAATTACCATCTATTTAAATTTTATTAGACTTTTATTAACTATTTTTAAAATTTGTATGGATAAAGATATTTTGCCTTAAAAGCAACTTAAGGTAACTTGTTTATAAAATTATATTTTGATAATAATTAGATTTTTGTAATTCATGCGTTGAAATATTTAATCTGGAAATTTAGATTTTCGTTATTGAGTATGATTATTTTGAATAAAAAATAAGGTAAATATATTTAATCAGAGAAATTTGATGCAAGGGAGGCAACTTAGGTAATAAAACTAACGATGTTTAGTATTTGTTACAAAGGAGTAACTTTTCCATTAGATTATCAATTAATTTAAATTTATGGCGTAGTTGGTTGAGAAAGAACAAAACATAGGCAAACGAATGCGAACACCGCCCTAAATATCATACTATTTTTCCCGAGCTCAGATGTTTCACATTTCTAAGAAATTAATTTTAATATATTGGCCAGCGTCTGTCGTAACCGACAATGATAGAGTTCGAACTATGACATCTTATAACCAACGATGGCTCACTAGGCCTGCCCTGCACGCTGTGTGGCCAGTGCCGCAGTCCGCACTGTCGCAGGTGGTGTGTCGGTGTCACCTCCCGTAAGAGTGGCAGTATTTCAGGTCTGATCGCACGTGCAGCAAGCGGGATTGTTCATGATTTTTTTGGTCAGGTCATGTTATGTGCTACTGGTACCATATAACCCAGTGATTTTGCTTTTACAACAATCTTTAAAAAACCATCGTTCACGTTCATGTAAATATTATTAAAGTGACTTTTCCAATTTTCGGTAAAAACTAGCCAAAATTTCGTCCAAGTTGTAGATTAGATTAGAACTATTACTTAATCAAACTAAAATTTACAGAAAAATTTCTTGTGGTTTCATACACAATATGTACTTTAATCCCCTCGTCAGCCTAAAGGGAAATACAACATTTTATCTTAGTACAAGGGAAATAACTTCTTTATTCATTGTTTATTTGTGTTTTATTATAAACTATTTGTAATAGCTATTACCAAACAGCATATCCGCCTGAAACTGTTCGTGTACTCCTGCATATTCGCGTGTTAGTCTTCTAACCCTATCGCATCATTGTATGCCAGGATATCAGGCTAGTGTCATAATGTAAAAAAAAAATATTCGGTAAACCTTTTTTTTCATAATTTTTAATACACTCTATGTACTGTGTAGAGTAATTATCTACTTTCTGTGGCTGTTTATTAATGTTTTTAATAGCTTATTATTACTGAATTGCACTGTATTATTACTTGAGGTATGTCTACTAAATTTATTTCATTTTGTTTTACATTTCTGTAAATTGTAGTAAATATGTTGTACGCATAGAAAATGACTTTAAGGTTTTAAAAATACTATGCAGGCGACAAATAATTCTACCTGGTGTTACTCTGTTACTGTAATTGGGTTTATTATTGATTAAAATATTGTGGCTGTAAAAAGATTAAAGCGTCTTTAAATTATCATTTAGTAAATAAATGTGCATGCAATTCGACTACATTATTACTTTATTAATGAGTTTCTATTAAAAAATATTTGGGTAGCATTTTCGAACATAAAGATTTTAAAACTGCATACAACATTCTCGGAGTGGAGGTTAAAGGAAAGGACCTAACCGAGACCTGAATGGTAAGGGAATATTAACAACTGAACTGCACTGCACTACATACGTAAAGACAATACAAAGGGGGGTAACTTTATTAAATTCTTATTTACGTATTTCTGTCCCTTTAAATTTTTTATCTAAGTGAAATATCTTTATTATTTATACAAGGGAAGTAACTTCTTCATTGACTTATTCCTTATGTAAGGGAGGTAACTCTTTCATTTAAAGGAAGATAAAAAAAAAGTTATCTTTTTCTAGGAGGACTGTGGTTCCACTGTGCCAATGTGCCAGCCGGGTCGTGCTTAGGGCCTCCATAGACCCCACAATTGTAGGGCAGGAGCTGCAAGTTCTATAGGGGCCGCAAGGCTCCTTGACTTCACAGATTTTAAAGCAAAAAAAATTACCAAAATAATTCATTGTTAGGATTAATTAGAAAATCATTGTCAAATTTAAAATATACATCTTAACATCTATCAATCTATCTTGTCTCTCTCGATATACATATATTTGTATATATATGTATATATAGTCGAAGAGTCCAGTATGTTAAGGGTGGGAGCAACTTGCCTTTTTTTAGGGTAAAGGGACCGCAAGTGGCATTCTGCAACGGGGCTGCTTAGTGGTTTAGCACGGTACTGTGTGTTAGGACCTTCTCTCACAGGTCCTGACTGTGCTTTCGGTTTTATCAATACTCTCGAGCCCTTTAGAGATTCTTCCTCAAACTCCAATGGTAATTGGTATTATTTTATTCTTTTATCTTATTTATTTACTTATTTTTCTCTTATCTTTCTTCATTTCTACACTCTTTTTAGTTTCCATGTTCCAATACTTTTCTTATTATCTCTACTGTCCTTATAAGTGCAGTGGTCTGTAAGATATTAATTTTGCCGTTGATCCCAATTTCCTGTAGTCTATCAATCAGGCTTTTTAGAATTGTTCCTAACGCTCCAACGATAAACGGCCAGGCCGTGCTTAGGGCCCCTGCAGACCCCGCAATTGCAGGGCCGGGGGACCGCAAGGCTCCTTGGCTTCACAGATCTTTTGTAATGCAAAAAATTACCAAAATAATTAATTGTTAGGATTAATTAGAAAATCATTATCACAATTAATATATACATCTGTCAATCCATCTTTCTTTCTGCCTATCTCTCTCCTCTCTCTCTCTATGTATATATTGTCGAAGGTTCCAGTATGTTGAGGGGCTGCAACTTGCTAATAGGGTAAAGGGGCCGAAAGGCACATTCTGCGTTGAGGCTGCTACCTGGCTAAGCACGGCACTGATGAACGGTGTTACTGTTGTTTTCATCTCCCATATTTTTCTTAGTTCTTTTGGCTAAATTCGGATATTTGGTGATTTTATTTTCCTTGTCTTAGTTTTTTACCCTGTGTTCTGCCAGTGCGACAAAGTCTACTATTTTGCAGTTCTTTCCCCTTTTGTCGATGTTTACCAGGTCTGGCCTTCTTGTTCGTATCAGTTTATCAGTTTAAACAGTAAAGGGTTTTGTGGGTTTCATTTCCTTGCAAAGCTTCAGGTTTGTGTGTGTACCATTCGTCTAAATGTTCCAGTTGGTAATTTTTGAAAATATTTTCTCTCTCCTGACATGCATGTTTTTATATTTCTTCTTCTTCTTCATTATTATTATTATTATTATTATTATTATTATTATTATCATTATCATTATTATTGTCATTATCATTATCATTATTATCAGCATGGTAGAGCATTCATTGGTAGAATGTTGGACTGTTGAATCGTATAATACGATTTAAAATCCCAGGCAAAACCATTGCATCTACCATAAGCTTCGTCTGGCAGATGGGTCTCATTAATTCTGAAGAGTAACTTAACTAGGTGATGAGCAACACTGATTACAAAAGTCCGTAGATATAATGAGCACATAAAAACTTGAGTTCGTGCTCGACCAAGTAAATACAAACGAGTCTCCTTTAGGTTTCAACAGGTTCTCTGTACGCCATTTCAGTAAAAGACTGTATGGTGCATTCATTTGTGTAGCATCTCCTTGGCCCTTTTTCGCCCGTATACGTCTACTAACATAAAACTTCCACCATTAATGGAGTCTTCCTAATCCATCAACGCTTTGTGGTGAATTCTGTTGCAGATAATTCTAATTTCTTTTCTTTCCTGAGAAAGAAAGAAAAAAGGGATGAAAAAGAAAAAAGGTAAAATAAAAACACCCTGTTGTTGTACCAATTTTCTTTATCGTATAAGAAAGAAAGAAAGAAAGAAAGAAAGAAAGAAAGAAAAAAAAAGAAAGAAAAGAAAGAAAGAAAGAACGAAAGAATGAAAAAGAAAAAGAAACAAATAAATAAATAAAAGATGAAAAGACAGAAAGAAAGAAAAAAAAGAAAGAAAAAATAAAGAAAAGAACAAAAGAAAGAACAAAAGAAAGAAAAAAAATAAAGAAAAAGAAAAAGAAAGAAAGAAAGAAAGAGAAAGAAAGAAAAAGAAAGGAAGAAGAAAAGAAAAAAGAAACAAAGAAAAAGAAACAAAGAAACATAGAAAGAAAGAGAAAAAGAAAAAAGAAACGAGAAGGAAAGAAAGAAAGACAAAGAAAAAATAAAGAAAGAGAGAAAGAGAAAAAGAGAAAAAGAAAGAAAGAAAGAGAAAGAAAGAAAGAAAGAAAGAAGGAAAGGAATAAATAACATAAGAAAAATAAATAAATAGATAGAGAAAGAAAGAAAGAAAGAAAGAAAGAAAGAAAGAAAGAAAAATAAAGCATTCGGTTGTTTTTTTTTCTCATAAAAACAAACTAATCTTCCATTGTTCAATTTTTGAAGGACATTTTTTTTCTTGCAAGAAACAAAATAAAAACAACAAACAAACAAAACAATAAATCTTTATTTGGAAAAATTTCATTGGAATTTATTTTCTTTTTGTGTTTCTGTCAGACGTTTTGGCACGCCGTAAAAACCGTGTAGAAGTCGATACTTTAGACTGCGTTGATACCTCTTTTATCCTCCTCTCTCTATCTCTCTCGAGTTTTTCTCTCTCTTCACTCTATCCTCTCTATCTCTCCCTCTTTCTCTCTCTCTTTCAAATATATATGTTAACCGTAGGCACAGACTCAACGGCCTTCGGTGATTGTCAATTTCTCGCCTGATGACCCCGCATGTGAGAAACTAACAGTCACTGAAGGCCGTTTACTCTGTGTCACTCAAACTATAAATATAAGCAATCTCACTCTACAGATTTATGATGGATTCTCCCGTCGATTTCGACGTATGAGGGTCATCAAACCACGTATGGTTGTCAGACAACCACACAG
>JAUZSX010233679.1:0-15572 GCA_034780655.1 Idiosepius hallami
ATGTGTAACGGGACATGAAATAAGTTTTATTGTTTCAACCCGAAAGGTTTATTGTAAAACACGAAGTCAATTTAATTAAAAATGTTTTAATATTTTTATTCTAACAGTACTAGTTCGAAACTTGGTTTCTTCTTCATAGCATAGATATCAAATAAACACGGCCATATGATAAATTATAAAATTAAATCACTAGTAAAATAGATAGCGTCGATAGCGTCATATATTTTCTTTTTTGTTTATTTTTATTTAAATAAAAAATAAAAGCGAACCTAAAATTCGAATTTCTTTTGTGAAGAAGAAAACGGTTGAATGGTTTTTCAATCTTAAACACATTGTAATAGGAAGAACATTTAGGTAGTTTCAAACTGAATAAGATGGTGAAAACCACAACCTCTGGGCAAGTCGTGTTCTATTTAAAAAGAAATTTACTAAGCAAAAGGTCAATCGTGTGTAATATTTAACAAAATTACAATTTGTGTTAAAATAATCTTTTGATAATAACTTTTTTCCAGATTCCTTGAAAAGACTAGATGTTAATGTCCCAGATAAAATAAACAAATAAATAAATGCACAGCAACTGAATTGTTCTGCGTTGACTAGGACTTGGCATCGACGAAACATGCGATGCAAATAATCCTACACAACATCAGTTGAATGCCTCGACGTCATTGGTATTTCGGCCATTTTCTTACAAGACAAGGAACTTGAGATAATCATGTATTTCTTTTGTGGCAGCCCCTGTACTTTTTCTCCCTCTCTCGGACGTACTGGTATGTCCTTTCCTCTGACGCAGGGAGAGTTCAGTCGAGAGAAGCACTTGGTCAATGCAAGGACCAATCAAGCAAGCTTAACAGTTCAGGCGGAGATCCGAGCTTTGACTGATTTCTTCGTGTCGGCTTAGGAATGCTCTGCTTGTCGCCCGCACTGGTGTCGTCTAGTGTGATTGGACCTGAGATACCACCACTCCTACGGGAGGTGCAGCATAGGCGGGAGACGCACCACCGGCGGCACTGGCCACACAGCGTCAAGGCCTAGTAAGCCATCGTTAGTCATAAGATGTCATAGTTCGGACTCCATAGCATTGTCGGTAACGACAGATGCTTGCCAACAACATATACATTTTGAAATATTTTGTGTCCAGTTCTTTCGCTCGAGGACAATATTTTTAGTATAGATATGTAAATATATGTTTAGCCATAGAAATCGAAGTTAGCTTTTTCAAAAGATTCGTGCGCGCACGTCGTATGTGTTAGGGTAGAAGGAGCACGTACATATGTTTTTTGTGCGTTTGTATGTGTGTGCATGCGTAAATATGTATGTGTTAGTTTAAATGTGTGTGTGCCGGGTAAATGTATGTACAGCTCTGTGTGTGCAGTTATGTATGTATGTAACATGTAGAAAATGAATGAATCAAAAGCGAATTGAGCATTTGATTTATTTTTTACTGAAAAGAGAAAAAAGTATACGATATTTGTTTTTTATGTTCAGTTGTTATTTTTTAAGGAAAAAAAAAAGATTAAAAAACCACATAAAACGATCGACTTCCTCCTAAAAAGATAAAAAAAATTGAAAAAACAAACAAACGCAAGCACACTAAACATTATTTTCCTCATTTTTTTGTGTTCGTTTTCCGGGTTATTATAGTGAAATTTTGAAAGCCCCTGTTGTTTGATCGCGTGAAATCATAGGTTGAGTTATTGATTATTACCAAGAAATAAATAAGTTGCTTGATGGAAGTGTTTTTTAATTTTATTTTGATGGATGTGTGTTTTGGAATGAGAAAGTTAAACGTTAAAAATATAGGAGGGAAAGAAAAAAAAAGTTTTGATTTTTAGTCTTTCTCATTTCCACCACCAGTACCTTTCTTCATCTGCTTTCAAAGACCTTTACACTGTGCCTATGAAATATTATCAATACCTGAGAATATAAAAAATATATATATATTTACCTGTTTCATATATGACATATATTTACCTGTTTCATATCATTCTGTACTTCTGTATAGGATTCAGTATTCCCTAATGTACGGTTAAATAACTTTTAGAAAACTGGTTCATGTCACATAACCGAAGTTAATTAAGTATCGTCAAGCCCGTTCTGATGGGTGATCACTTAGGAATACCATTCAAATGGATGGTCACTTGGGGATACTTACAACACATTTTTCCGCTTTTTTAACTATAAGTTTCGAAAACCGTTTGACTTCTTATTTCGTTTAATGCACTTCCCACTTCCCTAGGATTCTTGGTTGCAAGTTTGGTTTTAAAAATTGAAAATCTCACTTTCGGTCACTCTTATAGAGAGATGAATGATTCTTAAAGCCTGCTTTAGATCAATCAGTCACATGAGCACATTAAACTAGCCTTGTGCCTAACCATCAGTATAACCCTTTTCCTTTAATTTTTTTTCTTCTACTGTTCTCTACTACTAATATTACGAACATCCTTCTCAATATATTTTTCTCTTCATATTCAAACTCAACATTTAAATCCTGTTTCCTCCTAATTTTTATAGATTTGTCATACTCTCATTCTATTTTTATTTGGTATAAGGGGTATTTGATTTTTTAAAAAAATTCTCTTCTTTCTCTTACCCCTTCTATTTTTGCATAATATTGAATTGAAACGCTTCTGGCAAAATGAAAATCAGTTCCTGTCAAGTTCTGAACACTAGACATTTTTTCAAAATAAAAATCAATATGATTTTTCACGTCAGTCCACATGACACCCAATTTCATTTCAGCGATGCCAACTTGAAATATTCACAGAAAGAAAAAGCAACTCAACATTTACCTTTCATCAAATTAACTTGTGATCATATTAAGTTGTCAGACCACCGACTTCCTCATGGTGGGTTTGTACGTATCTGGGCTTACCACCTCACCAAGCAGCCATCCACTCTAATAAGCCTTATTAAATACCAATATATTTTTGTGTATCACATTTCATTCCAATTCAGTGCGTCCAGAAACTCACTGTGCACCTTTTATTGTTTAGTTTTCTTTTTAAATAAACATCACTGTAGCAGTCTTTTCAAAGGCAAATTTAAATAAAATTGAATAACGAAACAAATTTTTAAGTCACTATTTTTCAAAATAAGTTAAATATTCAAAACATTGTTTATTGTTTAAGTTTGGAAATTTTACGTTCATAGTCACTTAAGGTCCTATACATATGACCAAATGTAATTCCTCAGACTTGGAATAATATTACCATCCAATGAATGCAATTGTTAAAGATGTTTCAATAGATATTTTTCCAAATCATGAGTAATACAAAAAAAGTTTCATAAAAAAACTGTTCTGCATCAGGAATTTCATTAGCTTTTGTATCTCCATTCAGGTGAAATTTTTTTCGTTATTTTCAAACATTCTGTTTTGTTTGTGTTGGGCAATGTTGGTTTTATATCTCTTCAATCTTCCTTCGAGAGCTCGGAGTTTTTGTTGAAATTCTTCTTATTTCTCTTTCAGTTTCTTCTTGTTGTCACTTATTCCTTCTGTATAAGATATCCTTTTCCTAATTTTGTCTTCTAGTCGTTTCTCCCACTTTGGTTTTCTGTTTTGATGATTCTTACCGGTTCTTATGTTAACATTCAATCGTCTGCAGATAAGTCTCGTCCGGGCATATATCAGATTGTTTAGTTCTGTCATGTCCTTTGTCTGTATGGTCCAGTCAAAATACGACCCCCCCCCAAAAAAAAAAAAAATTGCCACCTCTTTTTTTCCAGTTTTATGTCAGGTTGGGTCTACTAAACATCATACTAAAAGTTGGACAAGATCTGAGCAGGGGCAAGTTGGGGGTTGGGCTATTTTTTGCGTAAATTGACTGGACTAGTATGTGTTTAACAGCCTGGTTTATTTTTTCAGTTTCAGCATTTATTGTGTTCCTATTTTCGTATTTCAATGATGGGAGTTTCTCTTTTTCTTCTTCCCTGATTTTTTTATTACAGCAATTGTATCCTCTTCTTCCTTCGTTAGAGTTTCGGTTTCATGAGGGAAGATTTCAGTTGTTGCCGGATTTTCAATGTTTTCTTGGATTTCTCGTTGGTGTTGGTTTGGTTCCTTTATTTTTTTTTCTGTTTTCTTTTTTATTTCCATCAGTTCAACTGCAGTTCCTTTTTTATTTCCATCAGTTCAAGTGCAGTTCCTTTTTTAGTAAGCGTCGTGCTTGATCAGCTAATTTTTGTAACGAAATGTTTTTTCAGTCTTTTGACCCCAGATTTCTTTCATACGTTTGATATAACCTCCTTTTCCTGGCTTACTCGTCTAATAACATATCAATACTTGTACATTCTCTTCTGTGGTCCATTTCTTTCTTGGTATTGATTGCTGACGATCTGTATGTTTATTATTATTATTATTATTATTATTTATTATTTATTTTTTAGTGTTACACAATTTAAACGGTTGGCATTCTAGGTAAGACTTAATAGACTCCCGCTGTTTTCTTGAAATAAGAAAGTTGTCTTAATCTACTCGGCAAAGCCCTTCTTCGCCATTTCGAACTGATAGATTCAGAAGAATAAAGAAAGATAGCGAAAGAGTAAAAAAGCAATTGGTATATCCTCCATTTTAGAAGCTTTTCGATTATCTCAATGGAACGAGGGCAAATACATAAACTATCTGGGAAGAAATATAGAGTATGTAAAAATATTACTAACTTTAATATTAAGTGCCAAGCAGAGATTGTCAGATTAAAAGAAGATCAAACTTTGTTCACTCAGAGTGGGATTTTCTATTGTCTGTATTTCTATAAAACTGTTAACTGCACCACAAAAACTAGAGAACAAGATGAAGTCCAACAATTAAAATAACACCAAAACATAATGTTTTTACGACTACTTTAAGGACGTTGTCAACTGGAAATACCTATAAGATCGCCATCTTGGTGTTTCAGGCTTTCGTGCCTTGATGAGTTCTGCAAATTTTTAATGGCCTATTTATTTACTACCACCCAGGTTCATTATTTTTCTGGTGGTTTGTTCTTTTTTGGTTGTAATCTGGTCTCGCTCTGTCATCATGCTTCACTTTATTGTAATTCGTGTGTAACTCAGTTTATACAGATAACGGGGATTTATACACATTAATAATTTATTCATAGAAATACGTTGCCAGGTAATGGAGTAAACTAATTTGCCTCTACAAATAAGTAATAACAACGAGTATACGTCAATGCGAGGGAAAAAGTACTTCCAGACGCGTATTTAGATTTTGAAAAAAAAAATTAAAGTAACTTAAGCATTTTTAAAACTTTTTTTTAGCTGTAAATTTGGATGGTGCGCGTATTCGTTATTAATTTTCATGGGGAAATTATTTGTCAAAATTTAACAAAAAAACCCCAAAAAACACTTTAAATTAGGTTCTGGCCACCAAGATTTTAAAAACCACTAAGATTAAATAGAGTTCTTTTTATGTAAAGGTACACATCAATACAAAAAAAAAAAAAGGAAAAATTAAGAAAATATCTAGTTTAGTTTTCAAGCTACTTAAGGCAATAATTTTTATTTTTGTTATTTTTTATTCCTCGAAGTTATCTTAAGAAAAAAAAAATTTAAAAATAAGTTCTTAGTATTTTATACGCAAAGAAAATAATAATTTTATTACAGTTTAATTAACCCTGAGAATATATCGCTTTTTTGGTATTTTTTTTATTCAAATTTATTTAATGTAATGAGATTAAAATACGACAAAAATATTTTTAAAATTAAAAAAAAAATAACTAAAAAAGGAAAATTAATTTCATTTAAAAATACAAAACAAAAATAAAACGTAAATATGAAATCGTTAAAGTTACTTTTTAAGAAAAAATAATCCTAATTTATAAAATCTTAGTAACACATAATAAATATACAGTTGATTATTTTTTAACCACAATTCATAAAGTACTAAATTTATGAATAAAGTAGTAAATTAACTGCTTGTTTCTATAAATAAATTCTTAGCCTAAATACCGACAAAAGTTACCTTAAACCGGCTATGATTATATTATGAGATATAGCAATTTACCACCTATTAAATCTGTTAATTGATGACTCAATAATTAACTTAACAAGAGCTCGGTTCGATATCATGTTTTGATTCTGCTGCTCTTAGCAGATTGAATTTTTATCTTTGCCAAAAATATTTGTTTTTAAGTGAATAAAACAGTGATAGAGACATGCATTCATATATTACCATTTAAAAAATAAAGCCGTTACCGTATGATTGATGGTAGTTACTTTTTTTTACTGATTTTTCATTAGAACTACATCTTATCATAGCAAATTATTCAAGTTTTTTAGATTGGGGGTTATATTTCTGTTTAAACCTATATTTAAAATTTGACCCAGCGTGGAATTAAAATCATCACTTTAACAGCATTATTATTTAGACTAAGATTCGGCTGAAATCGGGAAAATCTTCCAAAATGTTGTGATTACACTACAGATTTCTATTCTATAATTGTGAGCATCTTATTAAAATATCTCAGGAATGATTAAATAACCTGATTTTAAATAGACTTTAAAAATAAAAATCTATGCTCAGTAAATGCGTCCTTCAGAATTTCTTGAACATGTTTTTATCTTCTCCATTTTAACTAGATTTCATGCGTGAATAATTTTTTGCCGTTTTTTCTTTTGTTTCAACTTAATTAAATCTATTCATTTTTAATTAGATTCGATTGTCTTTAAATAGTATTCTTTCGTTTCCTTCTTCTTTTTTCTCCTTAAAACATTAGACACTTTCCTTCTCTCGAATTTCGATCAAGGGTGATGTTAAATATAAAAGCAAAGTCATCGACGAATCTAACATTGATTTTAAACGCTAAGATCATTCTAAATGAACATTTCCTATCAAAAAAGTTTTAGAAAAATACCCTTAGTCTCTAGTGCTTATGTTCTCCTTAAATATTCAAAGTCGTGGTACATATTTGAATCATTCTGTTACTTCTAATTTCAGATAAACACTTTGAAAATTGTGGAGATTTATCGGGTAATTTAATTACTATTTTTCAAATCTTGTTATTTGTATTGTATATTGCAGTGGCCCATAAACTTATATTTGACAATGAGGCAAGATCTAAACAAAGTTAGTGAAACTTGTTGTCATGCAATCTTTTTTCTTTCTCGCACCGACGTTTTACGCCCAGCCAGCTCATGGGGTAATTAAATGAATAGAACTATTACTATTCTAGCAATTTATGAACTATTTTTAGTTTATTTTTAACCATTTTTTTTAAACATTTCGACTAGTTTTACACAGAAATACAAAAAAGAAACAAAAAATAAACAGGAATAAAATTCAACAACAAAAGATAATATATATATATATATATATATATATATATATATATTCAAAGGAAACTCTTTGTGTCCCCGAGGAAGGCTGTTTGATACATTACTTTGCCAGATTTTGGTGAAATTAGATATATGGGGTTATCAGACCTAGGGAACAATTTCTATTTTGTTTAGAGCAGGAACATTTTGACCCATTGAGGGTCCTATCTCCCGCTGCATTTTTCAATGATTTCTAAATGTAACCATTATTTTAACAAGTAAATTTCAGCTCTTAAAAGAACCACATTTGTTTTTTTAGACGGAAAAAAAGTCTTGAAATTACAGAAAACAGAGATTAAAGTGGGCCAAAAAATTGTATCAAAAGCAAATCGCGGAAAATACCAGGCACTCCTTCTATCAATAAATAAATATTTAAATAGATAAACTAGATATAATAGAATAAGAAATACAAACAAGTCAAATTAAATTACTGCCTAGAACTATAGCTGATCAAATCAACTCACTTCAAAAGTAAACTCATTGAAATAAAAGTGTTCGGTTAATTAGGGAAATTACTAAATGTTCAATTTGACAAAAGGAAATAATGATACAATAGACAAGCATAAGCCACGGGCCACACCAAAACCATTTCTGAATGAACACACACACTCATGCATATAAACAGATATAGATGCATTTGTGAGTGTGAGTGTGTGAGGGCGTATGAATAAATATATGTGTCAAATCATGATGATACCCAGGTTCCTGTCACCAAAGGTAAACAACGTCGAGCCTGTTAAGTTCGATTAGCTCATAGGAATACCAGGTTCTGTAACTTGCACCGGGACGTGGATATACCCAGGTTAGTGTCCGGAGGAGCAGTTAAACCACTGGGATAAATGTGCCATTAGTTTTTGGTCAGACATGTAACTAGGCGAAGGAAAACTGACGTGAAAACAACCTCTGTTGTTCATGTAGAAAAGTGTGGATGGTGTTAAACGAGCCTTCATCACTAAAAACATATCTCTATAGAAGCGAAAAAATGTAGACAGCTTAATCAACCAACAATCAATGTAATATAAATGTGTTATAATTTAAAAGAAAAAAAGATTTTACCTTTGTGTTTGACGAAAGTTTTCCGTGATTGTATGAAGAATAAGTGTTACTTACCTAAAAGAAGAAAAGAAATTGTTTATATAAACGAAGAAGCAAAGTGTTAACAGTTGGGTCAATTTATGGTAAATTTAAATAATAAACATATCGTTTCTTCAAGAGACATGATTATAGGGAAAAAAACCCGCGAAAGTTTATTAGCACTAAACCAAAATAGTTAAGAAAAATATATGGGCTTTCTTTTAAAGCTTCAAAGACAAACTTAAAAATAGAAAAAAAGTGTAACAAATTGATGTATTAGAAAAATAATTGAGAAATATTCACATAACATTTTCTCCATTTAGATACATTGTCATCAGGCTAACCGATTTGCAAACTTGCAAATAACATTGAATCGGAGAACATTATAAATCCCTTGTGTTTGTTTTTTATTAGAATATTTAGGGCCAGATCCATTGCATAAACTTCCGCTGTGAGGTAGAACTTTCATTTGGGAGAGTTTTTTGGAGGCATGTTTTATGCAGCACGGCTGCGCATGCTGTTCTGATTTGGTCTTTAGAATCGCCTGTATTGATGTGTAGGTAGTCAAGATATTTAAGTACTATATCGAGGAATTTTTCGTGGTAAGTGTTTCTATTAGGGTTTCAGTAAAATATTCTATTGTGTCATGGTTTGTTTCAGTATGATTCAACCGAATTTTACACTTTTCTTTAAACTTTTCCCAGTTAGCCTTATTTAGGTTCGGGGTTTCTAATTATAATTGGTAGGTGGTCGCTACCACGAGTATCGTCGTGTACTTCCCATTCGAAGTTAAGATAAATTGTGGAGTCGCACTACTTATATCAATGGCAGAGTTGTTTCCATTAGATGGATTGATATATGTAGATGAACTGTCGTTAGTAGGCAAATGTCATTTTCGTTAATGATCTCCTCCAATATTTTTCCCTTTTTATTGGTATCTGTACATCCCCATAGGATATTATGGCTACTAAGGTCTCCTAGTAGAATGAAAAGTTTTAGGCAGTTAGTTTATCATTTTTGTTTAGTTAGTTTTTGTCTATATAGTCATTTGGTGTGATGAATATAGTGCATATTGTAATTGTTTTGTGCGGGGTCGCCCTGATGGTAGTTGCCTGGATGCTAGTGAAGATATTTACCCTGCTATGAGGTGTGTCGTTTCGAACCAGGATAGACACTCCCCAGAGGCTCTGCCTTTGTTATTGGTTCCTACTGTTGTGTCGTTAGATGTTCTGAGGCTTTGGGTATGTATGTAATTGTGTGGTGGATAGTTCTTAATTTTAAGGGTATTGTTTGCCTTTGAGAAAGTCTCTTGTAGGTAGATTACTGATGGCAGAAATGTGGAGATGAGGATGAATAATTCAGGGTAATTAGCATTTATGCCTGTAATGTTCTATTGTAGAATTCTGTTAAATAATACAGGTTTCTTGGTCATGTGTTATGGTTTTGTGGTTGGTGCCTCATGTTTCTGGGTTTGTTTTTTTTTTTTAGTTTAACTCTGTTTTTTTTTTGTTTTTTTTTTCAGTTTTTGATTTGCCTTCTGTTTTGGTTCTGTTATTCAGCATTCTCGCTCTGGACTTTGAACGAAACCTACTGTACGTTTTGTTATGGTCTTCTTCTTGTTTGGGCAATGATTGATGAAGGGTTTCTTGTTTTGTGGATTCTGTTTACTGGTATGAATATTCAGTCTCCATCTCATTCTCCAGTTCAATTTCATTTTTTGGATGTGTTTGAGTTTTTTGATTTGATGATTTGTTGTTTGATTTTGGGAATATTTGTTCTTTGGAGGTTTGGATTTGAAAAAGGTCGGTTTGAGTTTGGGTGGAAATAGATATTTTATGGTTTTCTTTTTTGTTTGTGGTTTATTTTTTTCTATTTTTGGGGGGTGGGGTGGAGTAATTTTAGTTTTTTTTTTTTGGAGGGGGGAATTGGGCCATTCATTTGGTTCTAGATTTATAAGTTTATCGATGACTATTTGTCGGGTTGGTAGGTAGTGTTTGATTTTTCAGTAATTTTTGCATTGGTATTGTTTTTTGTGCATGCTTCTACTATTGTTTTTGCCTCTGGGTAGGAAATATTACGTTTATATCTAGTGGTCAGAATTCCTTTTTCTTTTTTTCATCGTTCGCATTTCTTAAATAAAGCTTGGTGTTCGCGTTGACAATTAATATATTTCTGCTCTTAGCATTCCAGTTCGTTGTGGTTTGTTTCTTTAGAGCAACATTTAGCACACGTGAGATATCCTCTACATACATCTCTGACATTTGTAGCATCTCAGGGGGGCCGGTATATAGATTTCCTCTGGTTCGATGTTGTAACTAATTTTTATTTTTGAAGGTATTTTAGAGGTATTGAAGGTAAGTATATATGTTTTGGTTGCTATTTTTTCCTTATTTCTTTTAATAAATATTCTTTTGTAACTAATAACTCTCTGGTTATTTAGCTCTTTTGATATTTCTTCAGGGGATGCAAGTGCTAAATCTCTGCCGTGGACTATTCCTTTAGATTGGTTAAGATTTCTGTGAGGGTATGTTTTTACATTTATATTTTGAAATGTTTTCATTTTCTCTATATTAATGCTTTGGCTTTTGTTTCTATTTCAATCAATAGATTTCCATCTCTTAGTTTTTTAACTGATTTAGGTTTGGTTTTATTAGATAATACTTTTTCTATTAGAAAGGGAAAAATTTTAGTCATCGGGTTTCCCCTAGTGATTCTATGATGTAGAGCTTCTAACATCTATTGTAGGAAAGATGTTTGACTGCTTCTCTTATCCATCATTTAATTAAATACTAGACAAGAGAAACAATCAAACGTTAGAAGAGGTTGTTATAAGTATAATTATATCATAAATTACATATGTTATAAAGGTGTTTTATTTTTACTCTTGTTTTGTTTAGGTTATAGACGTTAGGACTTGTCCTGACTAGCCGATTGATCGGATCGGGCACCTCCGACTACTCGTCTAGCCCAGTACGAGGCCAAAGTGGAGTGTTGCAAACTGATGCCTTTATTTTCCCCTAGGCCTCAGTTGCTCAGCCACCAGGATTCTTTTTCCCAGGCGACACGGGATGCCAACCACGGCCAACAAGTGGCCACTCATTGAGGGACTTTTACCCTCTGCAGGGAGGGGGGCAGTCGGGGTATTCTGATGCCCCACCGACAGGGCGGTGCTCAAATGATAAACTGGTGCTAAAATAAACTGAATATATATGTGTGTGCGTGCGTGTGTAAAAGCACACACATATATATCAATGAATTAAGAGAAAGGGTAAGAAAGAGAAAGAAAGAAAGAGTGTGTGTGAATAAGCTGGTATAGCAAAGAAGTTAAATTCAATTCAGCATTCAAACACACTTATGTCCGACGTCTAATTGTTTATCTATTTATTTATTAGTTAATGATTTTATCTATATATAGCGTTTCATGCTCTAAAGCATCAAAGTGAAAAACGTTATAGGCCGTATGGCGAATTGAACCTTACACTATCTTAATTATTTTCATCTTAAAAGTCTAATGCCGTACCGACTACGCCATTAAAGTTGAACTTATAAAATACATTTTTTTTATAATAATCTTAGTTTCCTTAAACAAATTAAACCTTTGCATGTTATTTATTTATTCAAACTATTTTACTAGCTTTTGAGATAATAAAACCAGCTAATTTCTAACGTGCACGCATGGATCGAATATGACGCATGAAGTAAATGATAATCAACTGTGGGTCGTTTGAATCGATGTAAAAATAAATATACCTCTTAAAGACACTTGCATACTGTTCGTGACCAATGGTTTTAACTAGAGCCAGAGTGTCAACAGGTTTATACGAAATTCTCCAATAGAATCTGTTCCATTCTAAAAATAGTATTGTGATACTTCTTGGGCTTTTACCCTAATATCGCCAACTTTCAAATCTGTGATCAGCAGTTTTTCCTCTAACTCCAATATAAATCGCCGATGACAAACGGCATGCAAGTGCTGCGTGTTACCAGTGTGAGAACAAATAATAATAATAATGATAACAATAATAATAATAATAATAATAATCAAGAATGCACGCCTGGTAATAATCGACAAAAAAACCCTGCAAAATAGTTGACTTTCCTGTATCGGCGGACCACAAAGTATAAACAAGTGAAACGAAAAACAAAACAAAAAACGGGCAAATGCCAAGAATTAACAAAAGAATTAAGGAAAATAGGGAATATAAAAATAGCAGTAACACTAATCATCATTGGAGTCTGGAGGAACAATTCCAAAAGGCCTGCCTGGAAGACTAAATGACATTTGAATTAACAGCAAAATAAACATCTTTCAGACTACTTGTTTTATAAGGATAGTAGAGAAATAAGAAAAGTAATGCACCCCAGAAACTAAAACATGGAAAAAAAAAATATATATAAATAAATATATTACGAACCACTTCACTCATGAGGACATCGAAAATAACCAAAAAATAATTGGAAGAGAAAAAAAATTGGATGCAAAGGAGTTAAAACCAAAGAAGATTTTGCGCCATACAGTCTTTGACTGGAATGGCATGGAACCTAGAAAAAATCAGAGGAGACTTGTTGTCAGTCTGACTCTAAAAATCAATGGTTACTACATACGCAAGCATCTGGTGATTGGTGTGAGATCCTATAATAATAATAATAATATGGGATAATATAAAGACTGACAAGTCGATACAAGCAAGAAGACCAGACAGTTTTATCAACAAGAAGGAAAAACTGTACCAAATAGTGCATTTTGCTGTACCAGCTGACTACAGATTGAATATGAAAGAAATAGAAAAGATTAGTAAGCGCCCATAAGTGCCAAGTAGCTAAAGAAAATGTGGAATACAAAAACTACAGTGATACCGATTATCACTCGAGCTCTAGGAACCATCCAAAAGACCTGAAGAAGAGACTACAAGAAATCTGCATTAAAAGAAAAATTCGCCTTTTACAGACTACAGCACTCATGAAAACTGCTGGCATAATCAGGAAAGTATTAGATTCTGAAAACTGAACCTAAGAAAACGAGGAAAAAACGGGAAACGGATAAAAAAAAGATCGCTTATAAAGAAAATGGTAATTTTTTTCGTCTTGAATAAAAAAAAAAGTAAGCTAGCTTTTCATTTTTTAGTATTTTTCTTATTTTATAGATTTTAAGAAACCGTTGAATTTAAAGCAATGGTTAAAATACCCCAAGGTCTTAAACTGTCTTATGTGCCTCTGGCAATCGATGCATAGCTACAGCGAATCAATGTTCTGTTCACATGTTTTCTAGATTTGGTCAAACCATACTACCTGACTCAATATTTCTCGCACGCAAAACTCTACCCACTTGCTACACCAACAGTAAAATCAGCAGGTATGCATTCCAAAAGGCGTACATTCTATCTGATAAAAAATAACACCAATAAATAATTTGGTAGTTTCATTTTCATTCAAAAATAAATACAGTTTATTATTATTATTATTATTATTATTATTATTATTATTATTATTATTATTACTTTTTATTAAATAGATATGAAAAAATCAAGCATAAGGTCACAATATTTCCATTTAATTCTATTGGATTTAAAACTGTTTGAATATAGTTCTATTTCATTGATTTGTTTTGTTTTATTTCTTAATCGGATAGAGGGTATACCTTCGGGTACCTCTGAAAAGCTGACTAAAATTGGTATAAATGAAAAAAATACACCTCAAACATATTACTGCACTCACGAAGACTGTTGAACACTATCAAGGAAGTATTGGAACATCAAAATTAAACCCAAATGAATGGAAACAAAACTAACAAAAAAGCCCCGTATGGTCAAGGTGAGTAGCTAGCAGTCGCCGACTTCAACGAATGCTAAAGTGCCAGAGAAGATTTATTGTCACTCTGCCATCGGAAGGTGCCACCAGATGTTGCCGGAATCTAAACTCTGTTGATATTGGGCGTCAGAGCGAGATATAGTAGGGGGAAACCCCGAGAAGAAGTGAACCATAGAAGCTTTAATTGGAATGGAGCAGATTTTGTTGGAGATATCACGTGGGGGCTTGTTGTCACTCTGACTCAAGTGAAAATCATTAGTCACAAACAGTGAAAGTGCTGCATGTGATAATTCACTATATTAATTGCAGTTATTATCAAGAAATGACGATTTAACTTTTATTATTTCGACTTTTGTCTTCATCATGTTAGTTTTTGATGTTTCTACACTATGGTTCGGCCTAGTTTACCCCAGGCCGTCTTCAGGTGTAATCTCAGATAGGGATGGTGGGTCTCGTCACCGTATCCCAGTAATCACTGCCTTCCATAGTTGTTGTCTATCAAAACACGCTTTAGAAAAAGTAATCCCTCTGGTCGGTTTAGTGTAGAAACATAAAAAACTACCAAAGTAAGGAGAAAAGTCCGAATAAAAAAGATAATTCTTAATTTCTAAATTATAAAGCCCAATCTAAGGATAAAAAAAATGAAATATAGCAGTTATTACCATCATTATAATCCTTAATTCCTTATTATTATGATCACATTTATTTAAATGATTAATAGTTTAATCTATGTTAATTTTAAACATTTCTTTAATTAAAACCTCCCTCTTAAATCAGATGACATGTTAAATGAAAAGAAAATAGGCATTCCTATTGTTATCCATCCATTTGGTATTCCTTGCTAAACTGCTACCACCATTCACTTACAGTCAGTATTTCTCTCTCTTTCTCTCTCTCTCTCTCCCCTCTCTCTTACTCCCCTCTCTCTCTCTCTCTTTATCTCTCTCTCTCTCTATCCAAGACCTTGTACGAGTAGAGTCGTACCTTGACACAATTCACTCTTCCATAGTGACGGCTACGACTAAGGAAGCCATGACTCATCGACTTATGTGTGTATGCAACTGGTTTTCACGTACCAATCAGCTGCATCAGATGCAGGTGCCATCGTGTGTGTATCCGTATATCGAGTCTATTTATTTAAAATGGTTTAACACTTTCGATCCTGACTTAGCAAAATTACCAACTAGTCACTCAGAGTTTTTATATTAGAGGGCGATATAAAGGGCAAAATATGTATGTCTTCTTTGGCCTCGCGTCTTCAAGGCCGATATATCGGCCTATTAGGCACTAAAGGGTTAATACACGATTATCACGTACACAATGGTTTATATATTTGCATATGCGTATTATAGTACGGGGCACGCACACACACGCAT